>JBBPBR010000405.1:0-150887 GCA_037974775.1 Cicer pinnatifidum
GTTAAAAACCTTAATTGGACAAGAATAAGCCTAGGGAGGACGAAAATGACCTAAATGTTCATCCAATGACACAAATGAACTTATTGGATGCACAAGATTGGTTAAAAACCCTAATTGGACAAGAATAAGAATAGGGAGGACGAAAATGACCTAAATGTTAATCCAATGCCACAAACACACCTATTGGATGCACAAGATTGGTTAGAAACCCTAATTGCACAAGAATAAGCCTAGGGAGAGCGAAAATGACATAAATGTTAATCCAATGACACAAATGAACTTATTGGACGCACAAGATTGGTTAAAAACCCTAATTGGACAAGAATAAGACTAGGGAGGACGAAAATGACCTAAATGTTCATCCAATGACACAAACACACCTAATGGATGCACAAGATTGGTTAGAAACCCTAATTGGACAAGAATAAGCATAGGGAGGACGAAAATGACCTAAATGTTCATCCAATGACACAAACACACCTATTGGATTCACAAGATTGGTTAGAAACCCTAATTGGACAAGAATATGCCTTGGGAGGACGAAAATGACCAAAATGTTCATCCAATGACACAAATGAACTTATTGGATGCACACGATTGGTTAAAAACCCTAATTGGACAAGAATAAGCCTAGGGAGGACGAAAATGACATAAATGTTCATCCAATGACACAAACACACCTATTGGATGCACAAGATTGGTAAGAAACCGTAATTGGACAAGAATAAGCCTAGGGAGGACGAAAATGACCTAAATGTTAATCCAATGACACAAATGAACTTATTGGATGCACAAGATTGGTTAAAAACCCTAATTGGACAAGAATAAGCCTAGGGAGGACGAAAATGACCTAAATGTTCATCCAATGACACAAACACACATATTGGATACACAAGATTGTTTAGAAACCCTAATTGGACAAGAATAAGCCTAGGGAGGACGAAAATGACCTAAATGTTCATCCAATGACACAAACACACCTATTGGATGCACAAGATTGGTTAGAAACCCTAATTGGACAAGAATAAGCCTAGGGAGGACGAAAATGACCTAAATGTTCATCCAATGACACAAACACACCTATTGGATGCACAAGATTGGTTAAAAACCCTAATTGGACAAGAATAAGCATACGGAGGACGAAAATGACCTAAATTTTCATCAAATGACAAAAACACACCTATTGGATGCACAAGATTGGTTAGAAACCCTTATTGGACAAGAATAAGCCTTGGGAGGACAAAAATGACCTAAATGTTCATCCAATGACACAAATGAACTTATTGGATGCACAAGATTGGTTAAAAACCCTAATTGGACAAGAATAAGCCTAGGGAGGACGAAAATGACCTAAATGTTCATCCAATGACACAAACACACCTATTGGATGCACAAGATTGGTTAGAAACCCTTATTGGACAAAAATAAGCCTAGGGAGGACGAAAATGACTTAAATGTTAATCCAATGACACAAATGAACTTATTGGATGCACAAGATTGGTTAAAAACCCTAATTGGACAAGAATAAGCCTAGGGAGGACGAAATTGACCTAAATGTTCATCCAATGACACAAACACACCTATTGGATGCACAAGATTGGTTAAAATCCCTAATTGGACAAGAAAAAGCCTAGGGAGGACGAAAATGACCTAAATGTTCATTCAATGACACAAATGAACTTATTGGATGCACAAGATTGGTTAATATCCCTAATTGGACAACAATAAGCCTAGGGAGGACGAAAATGACCTAAATGTTCATCCAATGACACAAATGAACGTATTGGATGCACAAGATTGGTTAAAAACCCTAATTGGACAAGAATAAGCCTAGGGAGGACGAAAATGACCTAAATGTTAATCCAATGACACAAATGAACTTATTGGATGCACAAGATTGGTTAGAAACCCTAATTAGAAAAGAATAAGCCTAGGGAGGACGAAAATGACCTAAATGTTCATCCAATGACACAAACACACCTATTGGATGCACAAGATTGGTTAGAAACCCTAATTGGACAAGAATAAGCCTAGGGAGGACGAAAATGACCTAAATGTTCATCCAATGACACAATTGAACTTATTGTATGCACAAGATTGGTTAAAAACCCTAATTGGACAACAATAAGCCTAGGGAGGACGAAAATGACCTAAATGTTCTTCCAATGACACAAACACACCTATTGGATGCACAAGATTGGTTAGAAACCCTAATTGGACAAGAATAAGCCTAGGGAGGACGAAAATGACCTAAATGTTCATCCAATGACACAATTGAACTTATTGTATGCACAAGATTGGTTAAAAAACTTAATTGGACAAGAATAAGCCTAGGGAGGACGAAAATGACCTAAATGTTCATCCAATGACACAAACACACCTATTGGATGCACAAGATTGGTTAGAAACCCTAATTGGACAAGAATAAGCCTAGGGAGGACGAAAATGACCTAAATGTTCATCCAATGACACAATTGAACTTATTGTATGCACAAGATTGGTTAAAAAACTTAATTGGACAAGAATAAGCCTAGGGAGGACGAAAATGACCTAAATGTTCATCCAATGACACAAACACACCTATTGGATGCACAAGATTGGTTAGAAACCCTAATTGGACAAGAATAAGCCTAGGGAGGACGAAAATGACCTAAATGTTCACCCAATGACACAAATGAACTTATAGGATGCACAAGATTGCTTAAAAACCCTAATTGGACAAGAATAAGCCTAGGGAGGACGAAAATGACCTAAATGTTCATCCAATGACACCAACATACCTATTGGATGCACAAGATTGGTTAAAAACCCTAATTGGACAAGAATAAGCATAGGGAGGACGAAAATGACCAAAATGTTCATCCAATGACACAAATGAACTTATTGGATGCACAAGATTGGTTAAAAACCCTAATTGGACAAGAATAAGCCTAGGGAGGACGAAAATGACCTAAATGTTCATCCAATGACACAAACACACCTATTGGATGCACAAGATTGGTTAGAAACCCTAATTGGACAAGAATAAGCCTATGGAGGACGAAAATGACCTAAATGTTAATCCAATGACACTAATGAACTTATTGGATGCACAAGATTGGTTAAAAACCCTAATTGGATAAGAATAAGCCTAGTGAGGACGAAAATGACCTAAATGTTCATCCAATGACACAAACACACCTATTGGATGCACAAGATTGGTTAAAAACCCTAATTGGACAAGAATAAGCCTAGGGAGGACGAAAATGACCTAAATGTTCATCCAATGACACAAATGAACTTATTGGATGCACAAGATTGGTTAGAAACCCTAATTGGACAAGAATAAGCCTAGGGAGGACGAAAATGACCTAAATGTTCATCCAATGACACAAATGAACTTATTGGATGCACAAGATTGCTTAAAAACCCTAATTGAAAAAGAATAAGCCTAGGGAGGACGAAAAATGACCTAAATGTTCATCCAATGACACAAATGAACTTATTGGATGCACAATATTGCTTAAAACCCTAATTGGAGAAGAATAAGACTAGGGAGGACGAAAATGACCTAAATGTTCATCCAATGACACAAACACACCTATTGGATGCACAAGATTGGTTAGAAACCCTAATTGGACAAGAATAAGCCTAGGGAGGACGAAAATGACCAAAATGTTCATCCAATGACACAAATGAACTTATTGGATGCACAAGATTGCTTATAAACCCTAATTGGACAAGAATAAGCCTAGGGAGGACGAAAATGACCTAAATGTTCATCCAATGTCACAAAGAACTTATTGGATGCACAAGATTGCTTATAAACCCTAATTGGACAAGAATAAGCCTAGGGAGGACGAAAATGACCTAAATGTTCATCCAATGACACAAACACACCTATTGGATGCACAAGATTGGTTAAAAACCCTAATTGGACAAGAATAAGCCTAGGGAGGACGAAAATGACCTAAATGTTCATCCACTGACACAAATGAACTTATTGGATGAACAAGATTGGTTAAAAACCCTAATTGGACAAAAATAAGCCTAGGGAGGACGAAAATGACCTAAATGTTCATCCAATGACACAAACACACCTATTGGATGCACAAGATTGGTTAGAAACCCTAATTGGACAAGAATAAGCCTAGGGAGGACGAAAATGACCTAAATGTTAATCCAATGACACAAATGAACTTATTGGATGCACAAGATTGGTTAAAAACCCTAATTGGACAACAATAAGCCTAGGGAGGACGAAAATGACCTAAATGTTCTTCCAATGAAACAATTGAACTTATTGGATGCACAAGATTGGTTAGAAACCCTAATTGGACAAGAATAAGCCTAGGGAGGACGAAAATGACCTAAATGTTCATCCAATGACACAAACACACCTATTGGATGCACAAGATTGGTTAGAAACCCTAATTGGACAAGAATAAGCCTAGGGAGGACGAAAATGACCTATCTATTCATCCAATGACACAAATGAACTTATTGGATGCATAAGATTGGTTAAAAACCCTAATTGGACAAGAATAAGCCTAGGGTGGACGAAAATGACCTAAGTGTTCATCCAATGACACAAATGAACATATTGGATGCACATGATTGGTTAAAAACCCTAATTGGATAAGAATAAGCCTAGGGAGGACAAAAATGACCTAAATGTTAATCCAATGACACAAATGAACTTATTGGATGCACAAGATTGCTTAAAACCCTAATTGGACAAGAATAAGCCTAGGGAGGACGAAAATGACCTAAATGTTCATCCAATGACACAAACACACCTATTGGATGCACAAGATTGGTTAGAAACCCTAATTGGACAAGAATAAGCCTAGGGAGGACGAAAATGACCTAAACGTTCATCCAATGACACAAACACACCTATTGGATGCACAAGATTGGTTAAAAACCCTAATTGGACAAGAATAAGCCTAGAGAGGACGAAAATGACCTAAATGTTCATCCAATGACACAAATGAACTTATTGGATGCACAAGATTGGTTAAAAACCCTAATTGGACAAGAATAAGCCTAGGGAGGACGAAAATGACATAAATGTTCATCCAATGACACAAATACACCTATTGGATGCACAAGATTGGTTAAAAACCCTAATTGGACAAGAATAAGCCTAGGGAGGACGAAAATGACCTAAATGTTCATCCAATGACACAAATACACCTATTGGATGCACAAGATTGGTTATAAACCCTAATTGTCCAAGAATAAGCCTAGGGAGGACGAAAATGACCTAAATGTTCATCCAATGACACAAACACACCTATTGGATGCACAAGATTGGTTAAAAACCCTAATTGGACAAGAATAAGCCTAGGGAGGACGAAAATGACCTAAATGTTCATCCAATGACACAAACACACCTATTGGATGCACAAGATTGGTTAGAAACCCTAATTGGACAAGAATAAGCCTAGGGAGGACGAAAATGACCTAAATGTTCATCCAATGACACAAATGAACTTATCGGATGCACAAGATTGGTTAAAAACCCTAATTGGACAAGAATAAGCCTAGGGAGGACGAAAATGACCTAAATGTTCATCCAATGACACAAACACACTTATTGGATGCAAAAGATTGGTTAAAAACCCTAATTGGACAAGAATAAGCCTAGGGTGGACGAAAATGACCTAAATTATTATCGAATGACACAAATGAACTTATTGGATGCACAAGATTGGTTAAAAACCCTAATTGGACAAGAATAAGCCTAGGGAGGACGAAAATGACCTAAATGTTCATCCAATGACACAAACACACCTATTGGATGCACAAGATTGGTTAAAAACCCTAATTGGACAAGAATAAGCCTAGGAAGGACGAAAAATGACCTAAATGTTCATCCAATGACACATATGAACTTATTGGATGCACAAGATTGGTTAAAAACCCTAATTGGACAAGAATAAGCCTAGGGAGGACGAAAATGACCTAAATGTTCATCCAATGACACAAATACACCTATTGGATGCACAAGATTGGTTAAAAACCCTAATTGGACAAGAATAAGCCCAGGGAGGACGAAAATGACCTAAATGTTCAACCAATGATACAAACACACCTATTGGATTCACAAGATTGGTTAAAAACCCTTATTGGACAAGAATAAGCCTAGGGTGGAAGAAAATAAACTAAATGTTCATCCAATGACACAAACACACCTATTGGATGCACAAGATTGGTTAAAAACCCTAATTGGACAAGAATAAGCCTAGGGAGGACGAAAATGACCTAAATGTTCATCCAATGACACAAATGAACTTATTGGATGCACAAGATTGCTTAAAAACCCTAATTGGACAAGAATAAGCCTAGGGAGGACGAAAATGACCTAAATGTTCATCCAATGACACAAATGAACTTATTGGATGCACAAGATTGGTTAAAACCCTAATTGGACAAGAATAAGCCTAGGGTGGACGAAAATGACCTAAATGTTCATCCAATGACACAAATGAACTTATTGGATGCACAAGATTGCTTAAAAACCCTAATTAGACAAGAATAAGCCTAGGGAGGACGAAAATGACCTAAATGTTCATCCAATGACACAAACACACCTATTGGATGCACAAGATTGGTTAGAAACCCTAATTGGACAAGAATATTCCTAGGGAGGACGAAGATGACCTAAATGTTCATCCAATGACACAAATACACCTATTGGATGCACAAGATTGGTTAAAAACCCTAATTGGACAAGAATAAGCCTAGGGAGGACGAAAATGACCTAAATGTTCATCCAATGACACAAATGAACTTATTGGATGCACAAGATTGGTTAAAAACCCTAATTGGACAAGAATAAGCCTAGGGAGGACGAAAATGACCTAAATGTTCATCCAATGACACAAACATACCTATTGGATGAACAAGATTGGTTAGAAACCCTAATTGGACAAGAATAAGCCTAGGGAGGACGAAAATGACCTAAATGTTCATCCAATGACACAAACACACCTATTGGATGCACAAGATTGGTTAAAAACCCTAATTGGACAAGAATAAGCATAGAGAGGACGAAAATGACCTAAATGTTCATCCAATGACACAAATGAACTTATTGGATGCACAAGATTGGTTAAAAACCCTAATTGGACAAGAATAAGACTAGGGAGGACGAAAATGACCTAAATGTTCATCCAATGACACAAATGAACTTCTTGGATGCAAAAGATTGGTTAAAAACCCTAATTGGACAAGAATAAGCCTAGGGAGGACGAAAATGACCTAAATGTTCATCCAATGACACAAACACACCTATTGGATGCACAAGATTGGTTAGAAACCCTAATTGGACAAGAATAAGCCTAGGAAGGACGAAAATGACCTAAATGTTCATCGAATGACACAAACACACCTATTGGATGCACAAGATTGTTTAAAAACCCTAATTGGACAAGAATAAGCCTAGGGAGGACGAAAATGACCTAAATGTTCATCAAATGACTAAACACACCTATTGGATGCACAAGATTGGTTAGAAACCCTAATTGGACAAGAATAAGCCTAGGGAGGACGAGAATGACCTAAATGTTAATCCAATGACACAAATGAACTTATTGGATGCACAAGATTGGTTAAAAACCCTAATTGGACAAGAATAAGCCTAGGGAGGACGAAAATGACCTAAATGTTCATCCAATGACACAAACACACCTATTGGATGCACAAGATTGGTTAGAAACCCTAATTGGACAAGAATAAGCCTAGGGAGGACGAAAATGACCTAAATGTTCATCCAATGACACAAACACACCTATTGAATGCACAAGATTGTTTAGAAACCCTAATTGGACAAGAATAAGCTTAGGGAGGACGAAAATGACCTAAATGTTCATCCAATGACACAAACACACCTATTGGATGCACAAGATTGTTAAGAAACCCTAATTGGACAAGAATAAGCCTTGGGAGGACGAAAATGACCTAAATGTTCATCCAATGACACAAATGAACATATTGGATGCACAAGATTGGTTAAAAACCCTAATTGGACAAGAATAAGCCTAGGGTGGACGAAAATAACCTAAATGTTTATCCAATGACACAAATGAACTTATTGGATGCACAAGATTGGTTAAAAACCCTAATTGGACAAGAATAAGCCTAGGGTGGACGAAAATGACCTAAATGATCATCCAATGACACAAACACGCCTATTGGATGCACAAGATTGGTTAAAAACCCTAATTGGACAAGAATAAGCCTAGAGAGGACGAAAATGACCTAAATGTTCATCCAATGACACAAATGAACTTATTGGATGCACAAGATTGGTTAAAAACCCTAATTGGACAAGAATAAGCCTTGGGAGGACGAAAATGACCTAAATGTTCATCCAATGACACAAATGAACCTATTGGATGCACAAGATTGGTTAAAAACCCTAATTGGACAAGAATAAGCCTAGGGTGGACGAAAATGACCTAAATGTTTATCCAATGACACAAATGAACTTATTGGATGCACAAGATTGGTTAAAAACCCTAATTGGACAACAATAAGCCTAGGGAGGATGAAAATGACCTAAATGTTCATCCAATGGCACAAACACACCTATTGGATGCACAAGATTGGTTAAAAACCCTAATTGGACAAGAATAAGCCTAGGGAGGACGAAAATGACCTAAATGTTCATCCAATGACACAAATGAACTTATTGGATGCACAAGATTGGTTAAAAACCCTAATTGGACAAGAATAAGCCTTGGGAGGACGAAAATGACCTAAATGTTAATCCGATGACACAAACACACCTATTGCATGCACAAGATTGGTTAAAAACCCTTTTTGGACAAGAATAAGCCTAGGGATGACGAAAATGACCTAAATGATCATCCAATGACACAAATGAACTTATTGGATGCACAATATTGGTTAAAAACCCTAATTGGACAAGAATAAGCCTAGGGAGGACGAAAATGACCTAAATGTTCATCCAATGACACAAACACACCTATTGGATGCACAAGATTGGTTAAAAACCCTAATTGGACAAGAATAAGCATAGAGAGGACGAAAATGACCTAATTGTTCATCCAATGACACAAATGAACTTATTGGATGCACAAGATTGGTTAAAAACCCTAATTGGACAAGAATAAGACTAGGGAGGACGAAAATGACCTAAATGTTCATCCAATGACACAAACACACCTATTGGATGCACAAGATTGGTTAGAAACCCTAATTGTACAAGAATATGCCTTGGGAGGACGAAAATGACCTAAATGTTCATCCAATGACACAAATGAAGTTATTGGATGCACAAGATTGGTTAAAAACCCTAATTGGACAAGAATAAGCCTAGGGAGGACGAAAATGACCTAAATGTTCATCCAATGACACAAACACACCTATTGGATGCACAAGATTGGTTAGAAACCCTAATTGGACAAGAATAAGCCTAGGGAGGACGAAAATGACCTAAATGATAATCCAATGACACAAATGAACTTATTGGATGCACAAGATTGGTTAAAAATCCTAAGTGGACAAGAATAAGCCTAGGGAGGACGAAAATAACCTAAATGTTCATCAAATGACTAAACACACCTATTGGATGCACAAGATTGGTTAGAAACCCTAATTGGACAAGAATAAGCCTAGGGAGGACGAAAATGACCTAAATGTTCTCCCAATGACACAAATGAACTTATTGGATGCACAAGATTGGTTAAAAACCCTAATTGGACAAGAATAAGCCTAGGGAGGACGAAAATGACCTAAATGTTCATCCAATGACACAAACACACCTATTGGATGCACAAGATTGGTTAAAAACCCTAATTGGACAAGAATAAGCCTAGGGAGGACGAAAATGACCTAAATGTTCATCCAATGACACAAATGAACTTATTGGATGTACAAGATTGTTTAAGAACCCTAATTGGACAAGAATAAGATTAGGGAGGACGAAAATGACCTAAATGTTCATCCAATGACACAAACACACCTATTGGATTCACAAGATTGGTTAGAAACCCTAATTGGACAAGAATAAGCCTAGGGAGGACGAAAATGACCTAAATGTTAATCCAATGACACAAATGAACTTATTGGATGCACAAGATTGGTTAAAAACCCTAATTGGACAAGAATAAGCCTAGGGAGGACGAAAATGACCTAAATGTTCATCCAATGACACAAACACACCTATTGGATGCACAAGATTGGTTAAAAACCCTAACTGGACAAGAATAAGCCAAGGGAGGACGAAAATGACCTAAATGTTCATCCAATGACACAATTGAACTTATTGGATGCACAAGATTGGTTAAAAACCCTAATGGGACAAGAATAAGCCAAGGGAGGACGAAAATGACCTAAATGTTCATCCAATGACACAAACACACTTATTGGATGCACACGATTGGTTAGAAACCATAATTTGACAAGAATAAGCCTAGGGAGGACGAAAATGACCTAACTATTCATCCAATGACACAAATGAACTTATTGGATGCACAAGATTGGTTAAAAACCCTAATTGGAAAAGAATAAG
Organism: Cicer pinnatifidum; assembly: GCA_037974775.1. NCBI lineage: Eukaryota > Viridiplantae > Streptophyta > Magnoliopsida > Fabales > Fabaceae > Cicer > Cicer pinnatifidum. The sequence goes on from JBBPBR010000405.1 coordinate 10,526, forward strand.
CCTAGGGAGGACAAAAATGACCTAAATGTTCATCCAATGACACAAACACACCTATTGGATGCACAAGATTGGTTAGAAACCCTAATTGGACAAGAATAAGCCTAGGGAGGACGAAAATGACCTAAATATTCATCCAATGACACAAATGAACTTATTGGATGCACAAGATTGCTTAAAACCCTAATTGGACAAGAATAAGACTAGGGAGGACGAAAATGACCTAAATGTTCATCCAATGACACAAACACACCTATTGGATGCACAAGATTGGTTAGAAACCCTAATTGGACAGAAATAAGCCTAGGAAGGAGGAAAATGACCTAAATGTTAATCCAATGACACAAATGAACTTATTGGATGCAGAAGATTGGTTAAAAACCCTAGGAAGGACGAAAATGACCTAAATGTTAATCCAATGACACAAATGAACTTATTGGATGCAGAAGATTGGTTAAAAACCCTAGGAAGGTTGAAAATGACCTAAATGTTAATCCAATGACACAAATGAACTTATTGGATGCACAAGATTGGTTAAAAACCCTAATTGGACAAGAATAAGCCTAGGGAGGACGAAAATGACCTAAATGTTCATCCAATGACACAAACACACCTATTGGATGCACAAGATTTGTTAAAAACGCTAATTGGACAAGAATAAGCCTAGGGAGGACGAAAATGACCTAAATGTTCATCCAATGACACAAACACATCTATCGGATGCACAAGATTGGTTAAAAACCCTAATTGGACAAGAATAAGCATAGGGAGGACGAAAATGACCTAAATGTTCATCCAATGACACAAACACACCTATTGGATGCACAAGATTGGTTAGAAACCCTAATTGGACAAGAATAAGCCTTGGGAGGACGAAAATGACCTAAATGTTCATCCAATGACACAAATGAACTTATTGGATCCACAAGATTGGTTAAAAACCCTAATTGGACAAGAATAAGACTAGGGAGCACGAAAATGACCTAAATGTTCATCCAATGACACAAACACACCTATTGGATGCACAAGATTGGTTAAAAACCCTAATTGGACAAGAATAAGCCTAGGGAGGACGAAAATGACCTAAATGTTCATCCAATGACACAAATGAACTTATTGGATGCACAAGATTGGTTAAAAAACCTAATTGGACAAGAATAAGCCTAGGGAGGACGAAAATGACCTAAATGTTCATCCAATGACACAAACACACCTATTGGATGCACAAGATGGGTTAGAAACCCTAATTGGACAAGAATAAGCCTTGGGAGGACGAAAATGACCTAAATGTTCATCCAATGACACAAATGAACTTATTGGATGCACAAGATTGGTTAAAAACCCTAATTGGACAAGAATAAGCCTAGGGAGGACGAAAATGACCTAAATGTTCATCCAATGACACAAACACACCTATTGGATGCACAAGATTGGTTAAAAACCCTAATTGGACAAGAATAAGCCTAGGGAGGACGAAAATAACCTAAATGTTCATCCAATGACACAAACACACCTATTGGATGCACAAGATTGGTTAAAAATCCTAACTGGACAAGAATAAGCCTAGGGAGGACGAAAATGACCTAAATGTTCATCAAATGACACAAACACATCTATTGGATGTACAAGATTGGTTAAAAACCCTAATTGGACAAGAATAAGCCTAGGGAGGACGAAAATGACCTAAATGTTCATCCAATGACACAAACACACCTATTGGATGCACAAGATTGGTTAAAAACCCTAATTGGACAAGAATAAGCCTAGGGAGGACGAAAATGACCTAAATGTCCATCCAATGACACAAACACACCTATTGGATGCACAAGATTGGTTTGAAACCCTAATTGGACAAGAATAAGCCTAGGGAGGACGAAAATGACCTAAATGTTAATCCAATGACACAAATGAACTTATTGGATGCACAAGATTGGTTAAAAACCCTAATTGGACAAGAATAAGCCTAGGGAGGACGAAAATGACCTAAATGTTCATCCAATGACACAAACACACCTATTGGATGCACAAGATTGTTTAGAAACCCTAATTGGACAAGAATAAGACTAGGGAGGACGAAAATGACCTAAATGTTCATCCAATGACACAAACACACCTATTGGATGCAAAAGATTGGTTAGAAACCCTAATTGGACAAGAATAAGCCTAGCGAGGATGAAAATGACCTAAATATTCATCCAATGACACAAATGAACTTATTGGATGCACAAGATTGCTTAAAACCCTAATTGGACAAGAATAAGACTAGGGAGGACGAAAATAACCTAAATGTTCATCCAATGACACAAACACACCTATTGGATGCACAAGATTGGTTAGAAACCCTAATTGGACAAGAATAAGCCTAGAAAGGACGAAAATGACCTAAATGTTAATCCAATGACACAAATGAACTTATTGGATGCACAAGATTGGTTAAAAACCCTAATTGGACAAGAATAAGCCTAGGGAGGACGAAAATGACCTAAATGTTCATCCAATGACACAAACACACCTATTGGATGCACAAGATTGTTTAGAAACCCTAATTGGACAAGAATAAGACTAGGGAGGACGAAAATGACCTAAATGTTCATCCAATGACACAAACACGCCTATTGGATGCAAAAGATTGGTTAGAAACCCTAATTGGACAAGAATAAGCCTAGCGAGGATGAAAATGACCTAAATATTCATCCAATGACACAAATGAACTTATTGGATGCACAAGATTGCTTAAAACCCTAATTGGACAAGAATAAGACTAGGGAGGACGAAAATAACCTAAATGTTCATCCAATGACACAAACACACCTATTGGATGCACAAGATTTGTTAGAAACCCTAATGGGACAAGAATAAGCCTAGGAAGGACGAAAATGACCTAAATGTTAATCCAATGACACAAATGAACTTATTGGATACACAAGATTGGTTAAAAACCCTAATTGGACAAGAATAAGCCTAGGAAGGACGAAAATGACCTAAATGTTAATCCAATGACACAAATGAACTTATTGGATGCACAAGATTGGTTAAAAACCCTAATTGGACAAGAATAAGCCTAGAGAGGACGAAAATGACCTAAATGTTCATCCAATGACACAAATGAACTTATTGGATGCACAAGATTGGTTAAAAACACTAATTGGACAAGAATAAGCCTAGGGAGGACGAAAATGACCTAAATGTTCATCCAATGACACAAATGAACTTATTGGATGCACAAGATTGGTTAAAAACCCTAATTAGACAAGAATAAGCCTAGGGTGGACGAAAATGACCTAAATGTTTATCCAATGACACAAATGAACTTATTGGATGCACAAGATTGGTTAAAAACCCTAATTGGACAAGAATAAGCCTAGGGAGGACGAAAATGACCTAAATGTTCATCCAATGACACAAACACACCTATTGGATGCACAAGATTGGTTAAAAACCCTAATTGGACAAGAATAAGCCTAGGGAGGACGAAAATGACGTAAATGTTCATCCAATGACACAAACACACCTATTGGATGCACAAGATTGGTTAAAAACCCTAATTGGACAAGAATAAGCCTAGGAGGACAAAAATGACGTAAATGTTCATCCAATGACACAAATGAACTTATTGGATGCACAAGATTGGTTAAAAACCCTAACTGGACAAGAATAAGCCTAGGGTGGACGAAAATGACCTAAATGTTTATCCAATGACACAAATGAACTTATTGGATGCACAAGATTGGTTAAAAACCCTAATTGGACAAGAATAAGCCTAGGGAGGACGAAAATGACCTAAATGTTCATCCAATGACACAAACACACCTATTGGATGCACAAGATTGGTTAGAAACCCTAATTGGACAAGAATAAGCCTAGGGAGGACGAAAATGACCTAAATGTTCATCCAATAACTCAAACACGCCTATTGGATGCACAAGATTGGTTAAAAACCCTAATTGGACAAGAATAAGCCTAGGGTGGACGAAAATGACCTAAATGTTTATCCAATGACACAAATGAACTTATTGGATGCACAAGATTGGTTAAAAACCCTAATTGGACAATAATAAGCCTAGGGAGGACGAAAAGGACCTAAATGTTCATCAAATGACACAAACACACCTATTGGATGCACAAGATTGGTTAAAAACCCTAATTGGACAAGAATAAGCCTAGGGAGGACGAAAATGACCTAAATGTTCATCCAATGACACAAATGAACTTATTGGATGCACAAGATTGGTTAGTAACCCTAATTGGACAAGAATAAGCCTAGGGAGGACGAAAATGACCTAAATGTTCATCCAATGACACAAACACACCTATTGGATGCACAAGATTGGTTAAAAACCCTAATTGGACAAGAATAAGCCTAGGGAGGACGAAAATGACCTAAATGTTCATCCAATGACACAAATGAACTTATTGGATGCACAAGATTGGTTAAAAACCCTAATTGGACAAGAATAAGCCTAGGGAGGACGAAAATGACCTAAATGTCCATCCAATGACACAAACACACCTATTGGATGAACAAGATTGGTTAGAAACCCTAATTGGACAAGAATAAGCCTTGGGAGGACGAAAATGACCTAAATGTTAATCCAATGACACAAATGAACTTATTGGATGCACAAGATTGGTTAAAAACCCTAATTGGACAAGAATAAGCCTTGGGAGGACGAAAATGACCTAAATGTTCATCCAATGACACAAATGAACCTATTGGATGCACAAGATTGGTTAAAATCCCTAATTGGACAAGACTAAGCCTAGGGTGGACGAAAATGACCTAAATGTTTATCCAATGACACAAATGAACTTATTGGATGCAGAAGATTGGTTAAAAACCCTAATTGGACAACAATAAGCCTAGGGAGGATGAAAATGTCCTAAATGTTCATCTAATGACACAAACACACCTATTGGATGCACAAGATTGGTTAAAAACCCTAATTGGACAAGAATAAGCCTAGGGAGGACGAAAATGACCTAAATGTTCATCCAATGACACAAATGAACTTATTGGATGCACAAGATTGGTTAAAAACCCTAATTGGACAAGAATAAGCCTAGGGAGGACGAAAATGACCTAAATGTTCATCCAATGACCCAAATACACCTATTGGATGCACAAGATTGGTTAAAAACCCTAATTGGACAAGAATAAGCCTAGGGAGGACGAAAATGACCTAAATGTTCATCCAATGACACAAACACACCTATTGGATGCACAAGATTGGTTAAAAACCCTAATTGGACAAGAATAAGCCTAGGGAGGACGAAAATGACCTAAATGTTCATCCAATAACACAAATGTACTTATTGGATGCACAAGATTGGTTAAAAACCCTAATTGGACAAGAATAAGCCTAGGGTGGACGAAAATGACCTAAATGTTTATCCAATGACACAAATGAACTTATTGGATGCACAAGATTGGTTAAAAACCCTAATTGGACAAGAATAAGCCTAGGGAGGACGAAAAATGACCTAAATGTTCATCCAATGACACAAATGAACTTATTGGATGCACAAGATTGCTTAAAACCCTAATTGGACAAGAATAAGCCTAGGGAGGACGAAAATGTTCATCCAATGACACAAATGAACTTATTGGATGCACAAGATTGCTTAAAAACCCTAATTTGACAAGAATAAGCCTAGGGAGGACGAAAATGACCTAAATGTTCATCCAATGACACAAATGAACTTATTGGATGCACAAGATTGGTTAAAAACCCTAATTGGACAACAATAAGCCTTGGGAGGACGAAAATGACCTAAATGTTCATCCAATGACACAAATGAACTTATTGGATGCACAAGATTGGTTAAAAACCCTAATTGGACAAGAATAAGCCTAGGGTGGACGAAAATGGACTAAATGTTTATCCAATGACACAAATGAACTTATTGGATGCACAAGATTGGTTAAAAACCCTAATTGGACAAGAATAAGCCTAGGGAGGACGAAAATGACCTAAATGTTCATCCAATGACACAAACACACCTATTGGATGCACAAGATTGGTTAAAAACCCTAATTGGACAAGAATAAGCCTAGGGAGGACGAAACTGACCTAAATGTTCATCCAATGACACAAACACACCTATTGGATGCACAAGATTGGTTAAAAACCCTAATTAGACAAGAATAAGCCTTGGGAGAATGAAAATGACCTAAATGTTCATCCAATGACACAAATGAACTTATTGGATGCACAAGATAGGTTAAAAACCCTAATTGGACAAGAATAAGCCTAGGGTGGACGAAAATGACCTAAATGTTCATCCAATGACACAAACACACCTATTGGATGCACAAGATTGGTTAAAAACCCTAATTGGACAAGAATAAGCCTAGGGAGGACGAAAATGACCTAAATGTTCATCCAATGACACAAATGAACTTACTGGATGCACAAGATTGCGTAAAAACCCTAATTAGACAAGAATAAGCCTAGGGAGGACGAAAATGACCTAAATGTTCATCCAATGACACAAACACACCTATTGGATGCACAAGATTGGTTAAAAACCCTAATTGGACAAGAATAAGCCTAGGGAGGACGAAAATGACCTAAATGTTCATCCAATGACACAAATGAACTTATTGGATGCACAAGATTGCTTAAAAACCCTAATTGGACAAGAATAAGCCTAGGGAGGACGAAAATAACCTAAATGTTCATCCAATGACACAAATACACCTATTGGAATCACAAGATTGGTTAGAAACCCTAATTGGACAAGAATAAGCCTAGGGAGGACATAAATGACCTAAATGTTCATCCAATGACACAAATGAACTTATTGGATGCACAAGATTGCTTAAAAACCCTAATTAGACAAGAATAAGCCTAGGGAGGACGAAAATGACCTAAATGTTCATTTAATGTCACAAACACACCTATTGGATGCACAAGATTGGTTAGAAACCCTAATTGAACAAGAATAAGCCTAGGGAGGACGAAAATGACTTAAATCTTAATCCAATGACACAAATGAACTTATTGGATGCACAAGATTGCTTAAAACCCTAATTGGACAAGAATAAGACTAGGGAGGACGAAAATGACCTAAATGTTCATCCAATGACAGAAACACACCTATTGGATGCACAAGATTGGTTAAAAACTCTAATTGGACAACAATAAGCCTAGGGAGGATGAAAATGACCTAAATGTTCATCTAATGACACAAACACACCTATTGGATGCACAAGATTGGTTCAAAACCCTAATTGCACAAAACTAAGCCTAGTGAGGACGAAAATAACCTAAATGTTCATCCAATGACACAAATGAACTTATTGGATGCACAAGATTGCTTAAAAACCCTAATTGGACAAGAATATGCCTAGGGAGGACGAAAATGACCTAAATGTTCATCCAATGACACAAACACACCTATTGGATGCACAAGATTGGTTAAAAACCCTAATTGGACAAGAATAAGCCTAGGGAGGACGAAAATGACCTAAATGTTCATCCAATGACACAAACACACCAATTGGATACACAAGATTGGTTAAAAACCCTAATTGGACAAGAATAAGCCTAGGGAGGACGAAAATGACCTAAATGTTCATCCAATGACACAAATGAACTTATTGGATGCACAAGATTGCTTAAATACCCTAATTAGACAAGAATAAGCCTAGGGAGGACGAAAATGACCTAAATGTTCATCCAATGACACAAACACACCTATTGGATGCACAAGATTGGTTAAAAACCCTAATTGGACAAGAATAAGCCTAGGGAGGACGAAAATGACCTAAATGTTCATCCAATGACACAAATGAACTTATTGGATGCACAAGATTGGTTAGAAACCCTAATTGGACAAGAATAAGCCTAGGAAGGACGAAAAAGACCTAAATGTTCACCCAATGACACAAATGAACTTATTGGATGCACAGGATTGGTTAAAATCCCTAATTGGACAAGAATAAGCCTTGGGAGGACGAAAATGACCAAAATGTTCACCCAATGACACAAATGAACTTATTGGATGCACAAGATTGGTTAAAAACCCTAATTGGACAAGAATAAGCCTAGGGAGGACGAAAATGACCTAAATGTTCATCCAATGACACAAACACACCTATTGGATGCACAAGATTGGTTAGAAACCCTAATTGGACAAGAATAAGCCTAGGGAGGACGAAAATGACCTAAATGTTAATCCAATGACACAAATGAACTTATTGGTTGCACAAGATTGGTTAAAAACCCTAATTGGACAAGAATAAGACTAGGGAGGACGAAAATGACCTAAATGTTCATCCAATGACACAAACACACCTATCGAATGCACAAGATTGGTTAGAAACCCTAATTGGACAAGAATAAGCCTAGGAAGGACGAAAATGACCTCCTAAATGTTAATCCAATGACACAAATGAACTTATTGGATGCACAAGATCGGTTAAAAACCCTAATTGGACAAGAATAAGCCTAGGGAGGACGAAAATGACCTAAATGTTCGTCCAATGACACAAACACACCTATTGGATGCACAAGATTGGTTAAAAACCCTAATTGGACAAGAATAAGCCTAGGCAGGAAGAAAATGACCTAAATGTTCATCCAATGACACAAATGAACTTATTGGATGCACAAGATTGGTTAAAAACCCTAATTGGACAAGAATAAGCCTAGGGAGGACGAAAATGACCTAAATGATCATCCAATGACACAAATGAACTTATTGGATGCACAAGATTGGTTAAAAACCCTAATCGGACAAGAATAAGCCTAGGGAGGACGAAAATGACCTAAATGTTCGTCCAATGACACAAACACACCAATTGGATGCACAAGATTGCATAAAAACCCTAATTGGACAAGAAGAAGGCTAGGGAGGACGAAAATGACCTAAATGTTCGTCCAATGACACAAACACACCTATTGGAAGCACAAGATTGCATAAAAACCCTAATTGGACAAGAATAAGCCTAGGGAGGACGAAAATGACCTAAATGTTCATCCAATGACACAAATGAACTTATTGGATGCACAAGATTGGTTAAAAACCCTAATTGGACAAGAATAAGCCTAGGGAGGACGAAAATGACCTTAATGTTCATCCAATGACACAAATGAACTTATTGGATGCACAAGATTGGTTAAAAACCCTAATTGGACAAGAATAAGCCTAGAGAGGACGAAAATGACCTAAATGTTCATCCAATGACACAAATGAACTTATTGGATGCACAAGATTTGTTAAAAACCCTAATCGGACAAGAATAAGCCTAGGGAGGACGAAAATGACCTAAATGTTTGTCCAATGACACAAACACACCTATTGGATGCACAAGATTGCATAAAAACCCTAATTGGACAAGAATAAGCCTAGGGAGGAAAAAAATGACCTAAATGTTCGTCCAATGACACAAACACACCTATTGGATGCCCAAGATTGGTTAAAAACCCTAATTGGACAAGAATAAGCCTAGGGAGGAAGAAAATGACACAAATGTTCATCCAATGACACAAATGAACTTATTGGATGCACAAGATTGGTTAAAAACCCTAATTGCACAAGAATAAGCCTAGGGAGTACGAAAATGACCTAAATGTTCATCCAATGACACAAATGAACTTATTGGATGCACAAGATTGGTTAAAAACCTTAATCGGACAAGAATAAGCCTAGGGAGGACGAAAATGACCTAAATGTTCGTCCAATGACACAAATGAACTTATTGGATGCACAAGATTGGTTAAAAACCCTAATCGGACAAGAATAAGCATAGGGAGGACGAAAATGACCTAAATGTTCGTCCAATGACACAAACACACCAATTGGATGCACAAGATTGCATAGAAACCCTAATTGGACAAGAAGAAGGCTAGGGAGGATGAAAATGACCTAAATGTTCGTCCAATGACACAAACACACCTATTGGATGCACAAGATTGCATAAAAACCCTAATTGGACAAGAATAAGCCTAGGGAGGACGAAAATGACCTAAATGTTCATCCAATGACACAAATGAACTTATTAGATGCACAAGATTGGTTAAAAACCCTAATAGGACAAGAATAAGCCTAGGGAGGACGAAAATGACCTAAATGTTCATCCAATGACACAAATGAACTTATTGGATGCACAAGATTGGTTAAAAACCCTAATTGGACAAGAATAAGCCTAGGGAGGACGAAAATGACCTAAATGTTAATCAAATGACACAAATGAACTTATTGGATGCAAAAGATTGCTTAAAACCCTAGTTGGACAAGAATAAGCCTAGGGAGGACGAAAATGACCTAAATGTTCATCCAATGACACAAATGAACTTATTGGATGCACAAGATTGGTTAAAAACCCTAATTGGACAAGAATAAGCCTAGGGAGGACGAAAATGACCTAAATGTTAATCTAATGACACAAACACACCTATTGGATGCACAAGATTGGTTAGAAACCCTAATTGGACAAGAATAAGCCTAGGGAGGACGAAAATGACCTAAATGTTCATCCAATGACACAAACACACCTATTGGATGCACAAGATTGGTTAAAAACCCTAATTGGACAAGAATAAGCCTAGGGAGGACGAAAATGACCTAAATGTTCATCCAATGACACAAATGAACTTATTGGATGCACAAGATTGGTTAAAAACCCTAATTGGACAAGAATAAGCCTAGGGAGGACGAAAATGACCTAAATGTTTATTTAATGACACAAACACACCTATTGGATGCACAAGATTGGTTAAAAACCTTAATTGGACAAGAATAAGCCTAGGGAGGACGAAAATGACCTAAATGTTCATCCAATGACACAAATGAACTTATTGGATGCACAAGATTGGTTAAAAACCCTAATTGGACAAGAATAAGAATAGGGAGGACGAAAATGACCTAAATGTTAATCCAATGCCACAAACACACCTATTGGATGCACAAGATTGGTTAGAAACCCTAATTGCACAAGAATAAGCCTAGGGAGAGCGAAAATGACATAAATGTTAATCCAATGACACAAATGAACTTATTGGACGCACAAGATTGGTTAAAAACCCTAATTGGACAAGAATAAGACTAGGGAGGACGAAAATGACCTAAATGTTCATCCAATGACACAAACACACCTATTGGATGCACAAGATTGGTTAGAAACCCTAATTGGACAAGAATAAGCATAGGGAGGACGAAAATGACCTAAATGTTCATCCAATGACACAAACACACCTATTGGATTCACAAGATTGGTTAAAAACCCTAATTGGACAAGAATATGCCTTGGGAGGACGAAAATGACCTAAATGTTCATCCAATGACACAAATGAACTTATTGGATGCACACGATTGGTTAAAAACCCTAATTGGACAAGAATAAGCCTAGGGAGGACGAAAATGACATAAATGTTCATCCAATGACACAAACACACCTATTGGATGCACAAGATTGGTAAGAAACCGTAATTGGACAAGAATAAGCCTAGGGAGGACGAAAATGACCTAAATGTTAATCCAATGACACAAATGAACTTATTGGATGCACAAGATTGGTTAAAAACCCTAATTGGACAAGAATAAGCCTAGAGAGGACGAAAATAACCTAAATTTTCATCAAATGACTAAACACACCTATTGGATGCACAAGATTGGTTAGAAACCCTAATTGGGAAAGAATAAGCCTAGGGAGGACGAAAATGACCTAAATGTTCATCCAATGACACAAATGAACTTATTGGATGCACAAGATTGGTTAAAAACCCTAATTGGACAAGAATAAGCCTAGGGAGGACGAAAATGACCTAAATGTTCATCCAATGACACAAACACACCTATTGGATGCACAAGATTGGTTAAAAACCCTAATTGGACAAGAATAAACCTAGGGAGGACGAAAATGACCTAAATGTTCCTCCAATGACACAAACACACCTATTGGATGCACAAGATTGCATAAAAACCCTAATTGGACAAGAATAAGACTAGGGAGGACGAAAATGACCTAAATGTTCATCCAATGACACAAATGAACTTATTGGATGCACAAGATTGGTTGAAAACCCTAATTGGACAAGAATAAGCCTAGGGAGGACGAAAATGACCTAAATGTTCATCCAATGACACAAATGAACTTATTGGATGCACAAGATTGGGTTAAAACCCTAATTGGACAAGAATAAGCCTAGGGAGGACGAAAATGACCTAAATGTTCATCCAATGACACAAATGAACTTATTGGATGCACAAGATTGGTTAAAAACCCTAATTGGACAAGAATAAGCCTAGGGAGGACGAAAATGACCTAAATGTTCATCCAATGACACAAACACACCTATTGGATGCACAAGATTGGTTAAAAACCCTAAATGGACAAGAATAAGCCTAGGGAGGACGAAAATGACCTAAATGTTCATCCAATGACACAAACACACCTAATGGATGCACATGATTGGTTAGAAACCCTAATTGGACAAGAATAAGCCTAGGAAGGATGAAAATGACCTAAATGTTAATCCAATGACACAAATGAACTTATTGGATGCACAAGATTGGTTAAAAACCCTAATTGGACAAGAATAAGCCTAGGGAGGACGAAAATGACCTAAATGTTCATCCAATGACACAAACACACCTATTGGATGCACAAGATTGGTTAAAAACCCTAATTGGACAAGAATAAGCCTAGGGAGGACGAAAATGACCTAAATGTTCATCCAAGGACACAAACACTCCTATTGGGTGCACACGATTGGTTAGAAACCCTAATTTGACAAGAATAAGCCTAGGGAGGACGAAAATGACCTAACTATTCATCCAATGACACAAATGAACTTATTGGATGCACAAGATTGGTTAAAAACCCTAATTGGAAAAGAATAAGCCTAGGGAGGACGAAAATGACCTAAATGTTCATCCAATGACACAAACACACCTATTGGATGCACAAGATTGGTTAGAAACCCTAATTGGACAAGAATAAGCCTAGGAAGGACGAAAATGACCTAAATGTTAATCATATGATACAAATGAACTTATTGGATGCACAAGATTGGTTAAAAACCCTAATTGGACAAGAATAAGCCTAGGGAGGACGAAAATGACCTAAATGTTCATCCAATGACACAAACACACCTATTGGATGCACAAGATTGGTTAGAAACCCTAATTAGACAAGAATAAGCCATGGGAGGACGAAAATTACCTAAATGTTCATCCAATGACACAAATGAACTTATTCGATGCACAAGATTGGTTAAAAACCCTAATTGGACAAGAATAAGCCTAGGGAGGACAAAAATGACCTAAATGTTCATCCAATGACACAAACACACCTATTGGATGCACAAGATTGGTTAGAAACCCTAATTGGACAAGAATAAGCCTAGGGAGGATGAAAATGACCTAAATGTTCATCCAATGACACAAACGAACTTATTGGATGCACAAGATTGGTTAAAAACACTAATTGGACAAGAATAAGCCTAGGGAGGACGAAAATGACCTAAATGTTCATCCAATGACACAAACACACCTATTGGATGCACAAGATTGGTTAGAAACCCTAATTGGACAAGAATAAGCCTAGGGAGGACGAAAATGACCTAAATGTTAATCCAATGACACAAATGTACTTATTGGATGCACAAGATTGGTTAAAAACCCTAATTGGACAAGAATAAGCCTAGGGAGGACGAAAATGACCTAAATGTTCATCCAATGACACAAACACACCTATTGGATGCACAAGATTGGTTAAAAACCCTAATTGACAACAATAAGCCTTGGGAGGACGAAAATGACCTAAATGTTCGTCCAATGACACAAATGAACTTATTGGATGCACAAGATTGGTTAAAAACCCTAATTGGACAAGAATAAGCCTAGGGTGGACGAAAATAACCTAAATGTTTATCCAATGACACAAATGAACTTATTGGATGCACAAGATTGGTTAAAAACCCTAATTGGACAAGAATAAGCCTAGGGTGGACGAAAATGACCTAAATGTTTATCCAATGACACAAATGAACTTATTGGATGCACAAGATTGGTTAAAAACCCTAATTGGACAAGAATAAGCCTAGGGAGGACGAAAATGACCTAAATGTTCATCCAATGACACAAACACACCTATTGGATGCACAAGATTGGTTAAAAACCCTAATTGGACAAGAATAAGCCAAGGGAGGACGAAAATGACCTAAATGTTCATCCAATGACACAAATACACCTATTGGATGCACAAGATTGGTTAGAAACCCTAATTGGACAAGAATAAGCCTAGGGAGAATGAAAATGACCTAAAGGTTCATCCAATGACACAAATGAACTTATTGGATGCACAAGATTGGTTAAAAACCCTAATTGGACAAGAATAAGCCTAGGGAGGACGAAAATGACCTAAATGTTCATCCAATGACACAAACACACCTATTGGATGCACAAGATTGGTTAAAAACCCTAATTGGACAAGAATAAGCCTAGGGAGGACGAAAATGACTTAAATGTTTATCCAATGACACAAATGAACTTATTGGATGCACAAGATTGGTTAAAAAACCTAATTGGACAAGAATAAGCCTAGGGAGGACGAAAATGACCTAAATGTTCATCCAATGACACAAACACACCTATTGGATGCACAAGATTGGTTAAAAACCCTAATTGGACAAGAATAAGCCTAGGGAGGACGAAAATGACCTAAATGTTCATCCAATGACACAAATACACCTATTGGATGCACAAGATTGGTTATAAACCCTAATTGTCCAAGAATAAGCCTAGGGAGGACGAAAATGACCTAAATGTTCATCCAATGACACAAACACACCTATTGGATGCACAAGATTGGTTAAAAACCCTAATTGGACAAGAATAAGCCTAGGGAGGACGAAAATGACCTAAATGTTCATCCAATGACACAAACACACCTATTGGATGCACAAGATTGGTTAGAAACCCTAATTGGACAAGAATAAGCCTAGGGAGGACGAAAATGACCTAAATGTTCATCCAATGACACAAATGAACTTATCGGATGCACAAGATTGGTTAAAAACCCTAATTGGACAAGAATAAGCCTAGGGAGGACGAAAATGACCTAAATGTTCATCCAATGACACAAACACACTTATTGGATGCAAAAGATTGGTTAAAAACCCTAATTGGACAAGAATAAGCCTAGGGTGGACGAAAATGACCTAAATTATTATCGAATGACACAAATGAACTTATTGGATGCACAAGATTGGTTAAAAACCCTAATTGGACAAGAATAAGCCTAGGGAGGACGAAAATGACCTAAATGTTCATCCAATGACACAAACACACCTATTGGATGCACAAGATTGGTTAAAAACCCTAATTGGACAAGAATAAGCCTAGGAAGGGCGAAAATGACCTAAATGTTAATCCAATGACACAAATGAACTTATTGGATGCACAAGATTGGTTAAAAACTCTAATTGGACAAGAATAAGCCTAGGGAGGACGAAAATAACCTAAATGTTCATCAAATGACTAAACACACCTATTGGATGCACAAGATTGGTTAGAAACCCTAATTGGACAAGAATATGCCTAGGGAGGACGAAAATGACCTAATTATTCATCCAATGACACAAATGAACTTCTTGGATGCACAAGATTGGCTAAAAACCCTAATTGGACAAGAATAAGCCTAGGGAGGACGAAAATGACCTAAATGTTCATCCAATGACACAAACACACCTATTGGATGCACAAGATTGGTTAGAAACCCTAATTGGACAAGAATAAGCCTAGGGAGGACGAAAATGACCTAAATATTCATCCAATGACACAAATGAACTTATTGGATGCACAAGATTGGTTAAAACTCTAATTGGACAAGAATAAGCCTAGGGAGGACGAAAATGACCTAAATGTTCACCCAATGACACAAATGAACTTATTGGATGCACAAGATTGGTTAAAAACCCTAATTGGACAAGAATAAGCCTAGGGAGGACGAAAATGACCTAAATGTTCATCCAATGACACAAACACACCTATTGGATGCACAAGATTGGTTAAAAACCCTAATTGGACAAGAATAAGCATAGAGAGGACGAAAATGACCTAAATGTTCATCCAATGACACAAATGAACTTATTGGATGCACAAGATTGGTTAAAAACCCTAATTGGACAAGAATAAGCCTTGGGAGGACGAAAATGACCTAAATGTTAATCCAATGACACAAACACACCTATTGCATGCACAAGACTGGTTAAAAACCCTTTTAGGACAAGAATAAGCCTAGGGAGGACGAAAATGACCTAAATGAACATCCAATGACACAAATGAACTTATTGGATGCACAATATTGGTTAAAAACCCTAATTGGACAAGAATAAGCCTAGGGAGGACGAAAATGACCTAAATGTTCATCCAATGACACAAACACAACTATTGGATGCACAAGATTGGTTAAAAACCCTAATTGGACAAGAATAAGCATAGAGAGGACGAAAATGACCTAAATGTTCATCCAATGACACAAATGAACTTATTGGATGCACAAGATTGGTTAAAAACCCTAATTGGACAAGAATAAGACTAGGGAGGACGAAAATGACCTAAATGTTCATCCAATGACACAAACACACGTATTGGATGCACAAGATTGGTTACAAACCCTAATTGGACAAGAATAAGCCTAGGGAGGACGAAAATGACCTAAATGTTCATCCAATGACACAAATGAACTTATTGGATGCATAAGATTGGTTAAAAACCCTAATTGGACAAGAATAAGCTTAGGGTGGACGAAAATGACTTAAATGTTCATCCAATGACACAAACACACCTATTGAATGCACAAGATTGGTTAGAAACCCTAATTGGACAGGAATAAGCCTAGGAAGGACGAAAATGACCTCCTAAATGTTAATCCAATGACACAAATGAACTTATTGGATGCACAAGATCGGTTAAAAACCCAAATTGGACAAGAATAAGCCTAGGGAGGACAAAAATGACCTAAATGTTCATCCAATGACACAAACACACCTATTGGATGCACAAGATTGGTTAAAAACCTTAATTGGACAAGAATAAGCCTAGGGAGGACGAAAATGACCTAAATGTTCATCCAATGACACAAATGAACTTATTGGATGCACAAGATTGGTTAAAAACCCTAATTGGACAAGAATAAGACTAGGGAGGACGAAAATGACCTAAATGTTAATCCAATGCCACAAACACACCTATTGGATGCACAAGATTGGTTAGAAACCCTAATTGCACAAGAATAAGCCTAGGGAGAGCGAAAATGACATAAATGTTAATCCAATGACACAAATGAACTTATTGGACGCACAAGATTGGTTAAAAACCCTAATTGGACAAGAATAAGACTAGGGAGGACGAAAATGACCTAAATGTTCATCCAATGACACAAACACACCTATTGGATGCACAAGATTGGTTAGAAACCCTAATTGGACAAGAATAAGCCTAGGGAGGACGAAAATATCCTAAATGTTCACCCAATGACACAAATGAACTTATTGGATGCACTAGATTGGTTAAAAACCCTAATTGGACAAGAATAAGCCTAGAGAGGACGAAAATGACCTAAATGTTCATCCAATGACACAAACACACCTATTGGATGCACAAGATTGGTTAAAAACCCTAATTGGACAAGAATAAGCATAGGGAGGACGAAAATGACCTAAATGTTCATCCAATGACACAAATGAAGTTATTGGATGCACAAGATTGGTTAAAAACCCTAATTGGACAAGAATAAGCCTAGGGAGGACGAAAATAACCTAAATGTTCATCAAATGACTAAACACACCTATTGGATGCACAAGATTGGTTAGAAACCCTAATTGGACAAGAATAAGCCTAGGGAGGACGAAAATGACCTAAATGTTCACCCAATGACACAAATGAACTTATTGGATGCACAAGATTGGTTAAAAACCCTAATTGGACAAGAATAAGCCTAGGGAGGACGAAAATGACCTAAATGTTCATCCAATGACACAAACACACCTATTGGATGCACAAGATTGGTTAAAAACCCTAATTGGACAAGAATAAGCCTAGGGAGGACGAAAATGACCTAAATGTTCATCCAATGACACAAATGAACTTATTGGATGCACAAGACTGGTTAAAAACCCTAATTGGACAAGAATAAGCCTAGGGAGGACGAAAATGACCTAAATGTTTTCATCAAATGACTAAACACACCTATTGGATGCACAAGATTGGTTAGAAACCCTAATTGGACAAGAATAAGCCTAGGGAGGACGAAAATGACCTAAATGTTCACCCAATGACACAAATGAACTTATTGGATGCACTAGATTGGTTAAAAACCTTAATTGGACAAGAATAAGCCTAGGGAGGACGAAAATGACCTAAATGTTCATCCAATGACACAAACACACCTATTGGATGCACAAGATTGGTTAAAAACCCTAATTGGACAAGAATAAGCATAGGGAGGACGAAAATGACCTAAATGTTCATCAAATGACACAAACACACCTATTGGATCCACAAGATTGGTTAGAAACCCTAATTGGACAAGAATAAGCCTTGGGAGGACCAAAATGACCTAAATGTTCATCCAATGACACAAATGAACTTATTGGATGCACAAGATTGGTAAAAAACCTTATTGGACAAGAATAAGCCTAGGGAGGACGAAAATGACCTAAATGTTCATCCAATGACACAAACACACCTATTGGATGCACAAGATTGGTTAGAAACCCTAATTGGACAAGAATAAGCCTAGGGAGGACGAAAATGACCTAAATGTTAATCCAATGACACAAATGAACTTATTGGATGCACAAGATTGGTTAAAAACCCTAATTGGACAAGAATAAGCCTAGGGAGGACGAAAATAACCTAAATGTTCATCAAATGACTAAACACACCTATTGGATGCACAAGATTGGTTAGAAACCCTAATTGGACAATAATAAGCCTAGGAAGGACGAAAATGACCTAAATGTTCACCCAAAGACACAAATGAACTTATTGGATGCACAAGATTGGTTAAAAACCCTAATTGGACAAGAATAAGCCTAGGGAGGACGAAAATGACCTAAATGTTCATCCAATGACACAAACACACCTATTGGATGCACAAGATTGGTTAGAAACCCTAATTGGACAAGAATAAGCCTAGGGAGGACGAAAATGACCTAAATGTTAATCCAATGACACAAATGAACTTATTGGATGCACAAGATTGGTTAAAAACCCTAATTGGACAAGAATAAGCCTAGGGAGGACGAAAATGACCTAAATGTTCATCCAATGACACAAACACACCTATTGGATGCACAAGATTGGTTAAAAAACCCTAATTGGACAAGAATAAGAGTAGAGAGGACGAAATGACCTAAATGTTAATCCAATGAAACAAATGAACTAATTGGATGCACAAGATTGGTTAAAAACCCTAATTGGACAAGAATAAGCCTAGGAAGGACGAAAATGACCTAAATGTTCATCCAATGACACAAATGAACTTATTGGATGCACATGATTGGTTAAAAATCCTAATTACACAAGAATAAGCCTAGGGAGGACGAAAATGACCTAAATGTTAATCCAATGACACAAATGAACTTATTGGATGCACAAGATTGCTTAAAACCATAATTGGACAAGAATAAGCCTAGGGAGGACGAAAATGACCTAAATGTTCATCCAATGACACAAACACACCTATTGGATGCACAAGATTGGTTAGAAACCCTAATTGGACAAGAATAAGCCTAGGGAGGACGAAAATGACCTAAATGTTCATCCAATGACACAAACACACCTCTTGGATGCACAAGATTGGTTAAAAACCCTAATTGGACAAGAATAAGCCTAGGGAGGACGAAAATGACCTAAATGTTCATCCAATGACACAAACACACCTATTGGATGCACAAGATTGGTTAAAAACCCTAATTGGACAAGAATAAGCATAGGGAGGACGAAAACGACCTAAATGTTCATCCAATGACACAAACACACCTATTGGATGCACAAGATTGGTTAGAAACCCTAATTGGACAAGAATAAGCCTAGGGAGGACGAAAATGACCTAAATGTTAATCCAATGACACAAATGAACTGATTGGATGCACAAGATTGGTTAAAAACCCTAATTGGACAAGAATAAGCCTAGGGAGGACGAAAATAACCTAAATGTTCATCAAATGACTAAACACACCTATTGGATGCACAAGATTGGTTAGAAACCCTAATTGGACAAGAATAAGCCTCGGGAGGACGAAAATGACCTAAATGTTCACCCAATGACACAAATGAACTTATTGGATGCACAAGATTGGTTAAAAACCCTAATTGGACAAGAATAAGCCTAGAGAGGACGAAAATGACCTAAATGTTCATCCAATGACACAAACACACCTATTGGATGCACAAGATTGGTTAGAAACCCTAATTGGACAAGAATAAGCCTAGGGAGGACGAAAATGACCTAAATGTTCACCCAATGACACAAATGAACTTATTGGATGCACAAGAATTGTTAAAAACCCTAATTGGACAAGAATAAGCCTAGGGAGGACGAAAATGACCTAAATGTTCATCCAATGACACAAACACACCTATTGGATGCACAAGATTGGTTAAAAACCCTAATTGGACAAGAATAAGCATAGGGTGGACGAAAATGACCTAAATGTTTATCCAATGACACAAATGAACTTATTGGATGCACAAGATTGGTTAAAAACCCTAATTGGACAAGAATATGCCTAGGGAGGACGAAAATGACCTAAATGTTCATCCAATGACACAAATGAACTTATTGGATGCACAAGATTGGTTAAAAACCCTAATTGTACAAGAATAAGCCTAGGGAGGATGAAAATGACCTAAATGTTCATCCAATGACACAAACACACCTATTGGATGCACAAGATTGGTTAAAAACCCTAATTGGACAAGAATAAGCCTAGGGAGGATGAAAATGACCTAAATGTTCATCTAATGACACAAACACACCTATTGGATGCACAAGATTGCTTAGAAACCCTAATTGGACAACAATAAGCCTTGGGAGGACGAAAATAACCTAAATGTTCATCCAATGACACAAATGAACTTATTGGATGCACAAGATTGGTTAAAAACCCTAATTGGACAAGAATAAGCCTAGGGAGGACGAAAATGACCTAAATGTTCATCCAATGACACAAACACACCTATTGGATGCACAAGATTGGTTAGAAACCCTAATTGGACAAGAATAAGCCTAGAGAGGACGAAAATGACCTAAATGTTAATCCAAGGACACAAATGAACTTATTGGATGCACAAGATTGGTTAAAACCCTAATTGGACAAGAATAAGCCTAGGGAGGACGAAAATAACCTAAATGTTCATCAAATGACTAAACACACCTATTGGATGCACAAGATTGGTTAGAAACCCTAATTGGACAAGAATAAGCCTAGGGAGGACGAAAATGACCTAAATGTTCACCCAATGACACAAATGAACTTATTGGATGCACTAGATTGGTTAAAAACCCTAATTGGACAAGAATAAGCCTAGGGAGGACAAAAATGACCTAAATGTTCATCCAATGACACAAACACACCTATTGGATGCACAAGATTGGTTAAAAACCCTAATTGGACAAGAATAAGCTTAGGGAGGACGAAAATGACCTAAATGTTCATCCAATGACACAAATGAACTTATTGGATGCACAAGATTGGTTAAAAACCCTAATTGGACAAGAATAAGACTAGGGAGGACGAAAATGACCTAAATGTTAATCCAATGCCACAAACACACCTATTGGATGCACAAGATTGGTTAGAAACCCTAATTGCACAAGAATAAGGCTAGGGAGAGCGAAAATGACATAAATGTTAATCCAATGACACAAATGAACTTATTGGACGCACAAGATTGGTTAAAAACCCTAATTGGACAAGAATAAGACTAGGGAGGACGAAAATGACCTAAATGTTCATCCAATGACACAAACACACCTATTGGATGCACAAGATTGGTTAGAAACCCTAATTGGACAAGAATAAGCCTAGGGAGGACGAAAATGACCTAAATGTTCACCCAATGACACAAATGAACTTATTGGATGCACTAGATTGGTTAAAAACCCTAATTGGACAAGAATAAGCATAGAGAGGACGAAAATGACCTAAATGTTCATCCAATGACACAAACACACCTATTGGATGCACAAGATTGGTTAAAAACCCTAATTGGACAAGAATAAGCATAGGGAGGACGAAAATGACCTAAATGTTCATACAATGACACAAATGAACTTATTGGATGCACAAGATTGGTTAAAAACCCTAATTGGACAAGAATAAGACTTGGGAAGACGAAAATGACCTAAATGTTCATCCAATGACACAAACACACCTATTGGATGCACAAGATTGGTTAAAAACCCTAATTGGACAAGAATAAGCATAGGGAGGACGAAAATGACCTAAATGTTCATACAATGACACAAATGAACTTATTGGATGCACAAGATTGGTTAAAAACTCTAATTGGACAAGAATAAGACTAGGGAGGACGAAAATGACCTAAATGTTCTTCCAATGACACAAACACACCTATTGGATGTACAAGATTGGTTAGAAACCCTAATTGGACAAGAATAAGCCTTAGGAGGACGAAAATGACCTAAATGTTCATCCAATGACACAAACACACCTATTTAATGCACAAGATTGGTTAAAAACCCTAATTGGACAAGAATAAGCCTAGGGAGGACGAAAATGACCTAAATGTTCATCCAATGACACAAATGAACTTATTGGATGCATAAGATTGGTTAAAAACCCTAATTGGACAAGAATAAGCTTAGGGTGGACGAAAATGGCCTAATTGTTCATCCAATGACACAAATGAACTTATTGGAGGCACATGATTGGTTAAAAACCCTAATTGGACAAGAATAAGCCTAGGGAGGACGAAAATGTCCTAAATGTTAATCCAATGACACAAATGAACTTATTGGATGCACAAGATTGCTTAAAACCCTAGTTGGACAAGAATAAGCCTAGGGAGGACGAAAATGACATAAATGTTTATCCAATGACACAAACACACCAATTGGATGCACAAGATTGGTTAAAAACCCTAATTGCACAAGAATAAGCCTAGGGAGGGCGAAAATGACCTAAATGTTCATCCAATGACACAAATGAACTTATTGGATGCACAAGATTGGTTAAAAACCCTAATTGGACAAGAATAAGACTAGGGAGGACGAAAATGACCTAAATGTTAATCCAATGACACAAACACACCTATTGGATGCACAAGATTGGTTAGAAACCCTAATTGCACAAGAATAAGCCTAGGGAGAGCGAAAATGACCTAAATGTTAATCCAATGACACAAATGAACTTATTGGATGCACAAGATTGGTTAAAAACCCTAATTGGAGAAGAATAAGATTAGGAAGGACGAAAATGACCTAAATGTTCATCCAATGACACAAACACACCTATTGGATGCACAAGATTGGTTACAAACCCTAATTGAACAAGAATAAGCCTAGGAAAGACGAAAATGACCTAAATGTTAATCCAATGACACAAATGAACTTATTGGTTGCACAAGATCGGTTAAAAACCCTAATTGGACAAGAATAAGCCTAGGGAGGACGAAAATGACCTAAATGTTCATCCAATGACACAAATGAACTTATTGGATGCATAAGATTGGTTAAAAACCCTAATTGGACAAGAATAAGCCTAGGGAGGACGAAAATGACCTAAATGTTCATCCAATGACACAAACACACCTATTGGATGCCCAAGATTGGTTAAAAACCCTTATTGGACAAGAATAAGCGTAGGGAGGACGAAAATGACCTAAATGTTCATCCAATGACACAAACACACCAATTGGATTCACAAGATTGGTTAAAAACCCTAATTGCACAAGAATAAGTCTAGGGAGGACGAAAATGACCTAAATGTTAATCCAATGACACAAATGAACTTATTGGATGCACAAGATTGGTTAAAAACCCTAATTGGACAAGAATAAGCCTAGGGAGGACGAAAATAACCTAAATGTTCATCAAATGACTAAACACACCTATTGGATGCACAAGATTGGTTAGAAACCCTAATTGGACAAGAATAAGCCTAGGGAGGACGAAAATGACCTAAATGTTCATCCAATAACACAAATGAACTTATTGGATGTACAAGATTGGTTAAAAACCCTAATTGGACAAGAATAAGCCTAGGGAGGACGAAAATACCTAAATGTTCATCCAATGACACAAACACACCTATTGGATGCACAAGATTGTTTAGAAACCCTAATGGGACAAGAATAAGCCTAGGGAGGACGAAAATGACCTAACTTTTCATCCAATGACACAAATGAACTTATTGGATGCACAAGATTGCTTAAAACCCTAATTGGACAAGAATAAGCCTAGGGAGGACGAAAATAACCTAAATGTTCATCAAATGACTAAACACACCTATTGGATGCACAAGATTGGTTAGAAACCCTAATTGGACAAGAATAAGCCTAGGGAGGACGAAAATGACCTAAATGTTCATCCAATGACACAAATGAACTTATTGGATGCACAAGATTGGTTAAAAACCCTAATTGGACAAGAATAAGCCTAGGGAGGACGAAAATGACCTAAATGTTCATCCAATGACACAAACACACCTATTGCATGCACAAGATTGGTTAGAAACCCTAATTGGACAAGAATATGCCTAGGGAGGACGAAAATGACCTAAATCTTCATCCAATGACACAAACACACCTATTGGATGCACACGATTGGTTAGAAACCCTAATTTGACAAGAATAAGCCTAGGGAGGACGAAAATGACCTAACTATTCATCCAATGACACAAATGAACTTATTGGATGCACAAGATTGGTTAAAAACCCTGATTGGGAAAGAATAAGCCTAGGGAGGACGAAAATGACCTAAATGTTCATCCAATGACACAAACACACCTATTGGATGCACAAGATTGGTTAGAAACCCTAATTAGACAAGAATAAGCCTAGGGAGGACGAAAATGACCTAAAAGTTAATCCAATGACACAAATGAACTTATTGGATGCACAAGATTGGTTAAAAACCCTAATTGGACAAGAATAAGCCTAGGGAGGACGAAAATAATCTAAATGTTCATCAAATGACTAAACACACCTATTGGATGCACAAGATTGGTTAGAAACCCTAATTGGACAAGACTAAGCCTAGGGAGGACGAAAATGACGTAAATGTTCACCCAATGACACAAATGAACTTATTGGATGCACAAGATTGGTTAAAAACCCTAATTGGACAAGAATAAGCCTAGGGAGGACGAAAATGACCTAAATGTTCATCCAATGACACAAACACACCTATTGGATGCACAAGATTGGTTAAAAACCCTAATTGGACAAGAATAAGCATAGGGAGGACGAAAATGACCTAAATGTTCATCCAATGACACAAACACACCTATTGGATGCACAAGATTGGTTAAAAACACTAATTGGACAAGAATAAGTCTAGGGAGGACGAAAATGACCTAAATGTTCATCAAATGACTAAACACACCTATTGGATGCACAAGATTGGTTAGAAACCCTAATTGGACAAGAATAAGCCTAGGGAGGACGAAAATGACCTAAATGTTCATCCAATGACACAAATGAACATATTGGATGCACAAGATTGGTTAAAAACCCTAATTGGACAAGAATAAGCCTAGGGAGGACGAAAATGACCTAAATGTTCATCCAATGACACAAACACACCTATTGGATGCACAAGATTGGTTAAAAACCCTAATTGGACAAGAATAAGCATAGGGAGGACGAAAATGACCTAAATGTTCATCCCATGACACAAACACACCTATTGGATGCACAAGATTGGTTAAAAACCCTAATTGGACAAGAATAAGCCTAGGGAGGACGAAAATGACCTAAATGTTAATCCAATGACACAAATGAACTTATTGGATGCACAAGATTGGTTAAAAACCCTAATTGGACAAGAATAAGCCTAGGGAGGACGAAAATGACCTAAATGTTCATCCAATGACACAAACACACCGATTGGATGCACAAGATTGTTTAGAAACCCTAATTGGACAAGAATAAGCCTAGGGAGGACGAAAATGACCTAAATGTTCATCCAATGACACAAATGAACATATTGGATGCACAAGATTGGTTAAAAACCCTAATTGGACAAGAATAAGCCTAGGGAGGACGAAAATGACCTAAATGTTCATCCAATGACACAATTGAACTTATGGGATGCACAAGATTGGTTAAAAACCCTAATGGGACAAGAATAAGCCTAGGGAGGACGAAAATGACCTAAATGTTCATCCAATGTCACAAACACACCTATTGGATGCACAAGATTGGTTAGAAACCCTAATTGGACAAGAATAAGCCTAGGGAGGACGAAAATGACCTAAATGTTCACCCAATGACACAAAAGAACTTATTGGATGCACAAGATTGGTTAAAAACCCTAATTGGACAAGAATAAGCCTAGGGAGGACGAAAATGACCTAAATGTTCATCCAATGACACAAATGAACTTATTGGATGCACAAGATTGGTTAAAAACCCTAATTGGACAAGAATAAGCCTAGGGAGGACGAAAATGACCTAAATGTTCATCCAATGACACAAATGAACTTATTGGATGCACAAGATTGGTTAAAAACCCTAATTGGACAAGAATAAGCCTTGGGTGGACAAAAATGACCTAAATGTTCATACAATGACACAAATGAACTTATTGGATGCACAAGATTGGTTAAAAACCCTAATTGGACAAGAATAAGCCTAGGGAGGACGAAAATGACCTAAATGTTCATCCAATGACACAAATGAACTTATTGGATGCACAAGATTGGTTAAAAACCCTAAATGGACAAGAATAAGGCTAGGAAGGACGAAAATGACCTAAATGTTCATCCAATGACACAAATGAACTTATTGGATGCACAAGATTGGTTAAAAACCCTAATTAGACAAGAATAAGCCTAGGGAGGACGAAAATGACCTAAATGTTCATCCAATGACACAAATGAACTTATTGGACGCACAAGATTGGTTAAAAACCCTAACTGGACAAGAATAAGCCTAGGGAGGACGAAAATGACCTAAATGTTCGTCCAATGACACAAACACACCTATTGGATGCACAAGATTGGTTAAAAACCCTAATTGGACAAGAATAAGCCTAGGGAGGACGAAAATGACCTAAATGTTCATCCAATGACACAAATGAACTTATTGGATGCACAAGATTGGTTAAAAACCCTAATTGGACAAGAATAAGCCTAGGGAGGACGAAAATGACCTAAATGTTCATCCAATGACACAAATGAACTTATTGGATGCACAAGATTGGTTAAAAACCCTAATTAAACAAGAATAAGCCTAGGGAGGACGAAAATGGCCTAAATGTTCATCCAATGACACAAACATACCTATTGGATGCACAAGATTGGTTAGAAACCCTAATTGGACAAGAATAAGCCTAGGGAGGACGAAAATGACCTAAATGTTAATCCAATGACACAAATGAACTTATTGGATGCACAAGATTGGTTAAAAACCCTAATTGGACAAGAATAAGCCTAGGGAGGACGAAAATAACCTAAATGTTCATCAAATGACTAAACACACCTATTGGATGCACAAGATTGGTTAGAATTCCTAATTGGACAAGAATAAGCCTAGGGAGGACGAAAATGACCTAAATGTTCACCCAATGACACAAATGAACTTACTGGATGCACAAGATTGGTTAAAAACCCTAATTGGACAAGAATAAGCCTAGGGAGGACGAAAATGACCTAAATGTTCATCCAATGACACAAATGAACTTATTGGATGCACAAGATTGGTTGAAAACCCTAATTGGACAAGAATAAGCCTAGGGAGGACGAAAATCACCTAAACGTTCATCCAATAACACAAATTAACTTATTGGATGCACAAGATTGGTTAAAAACCCTAATTGGACAAGAATAAGCCTAGGGAGGACGAAAATGACCTAAATGTTCATCCAATGACACAAATGAACTTATTGGATGCACAAGATTGGTTAAAAACCCTAATTGGACAAGAATAAGCCTAGGGAGGACGAAAATGACCTAAATGTTCATCCAATGACACAAACACACCTATTGGATGCACAAGATTGCATAAAAACCCTAATTGGACAAGAATAAGACTAGGGAGGATGATAATGACCTAAATGTTCATCCAATGACACAAATTAACGTATTGGATGCACAAGATTGGTTAAAAACCCTAATTGGACAAGAATAAGCCTAGGGAGGACGAAAATGACCTAAATGTTCATCCAATGACACAAATGAACTTATTGGATGCACAAGATTGGTTAAAAACCCTAATTGGACAAGAATAAGCCTAGGGAGGACGAAAATGACCTAAATGTTCATCCAATGACACAAATGAACTTATTGGATGCACATGATTGGTTAATAACCCTAATTGGACAAGAATAAGCCTAGGGAGGACGAAAATGACCTAAATGTTCGTCCAATGACACAAACACACCTATTGGATGCACAAGATTACATAAAAACCCTAATTGGACAAGAATAAGACTAGGGAGGACGAAAATGACCTAAATGTTTATCCAATGACACAAACACACCTATTGGATGCACAAGATTGGTTAAAAATCCTAATTGGACAAGAATAAGCCTAGGGAGGACGAAAATGACCTAAATGTTCGTCCAATGACACAAACACACCTATTGGATGCACAATATTGCATAAAAACCCTAATTGGACAAGAATAAGACTAGGGAGGACGAAAAAGACCTAAATGTTCCTCCAATGACACAAACACACCTATTTGCGCCACAAGATTGCATAAAATCCCTAATTGGACCAGAATAAGACTAGGGAGGACGAAAATGACCAAAATGTTCATCCAATGACACAAATGAACTTATTGGATGCACAAGATTGGTTAAAAACCCTAATTGGACAAGAATAAGCCTAGGGAGGACGAAAATGACCTAAATGTTCATCCAATGACACAAATGAACTTATTGGATGCACAAGATTGGTTAAAAACCCTAATTGGACAAGAATGAGCCTAGGGAGGGCGAAAATGACCTAAATGTTCGTCCAATGACACAAACACACCTATTGGATGCACAAGATTAGTTAAAAACCCTAATTGGACAAGAATAAGCCTAGGGAGGGCGAAAATGACCTAAATGTTGGTCCAATGACACAAACACACCAATTGGATGCACAAGTTTGCATAAAAACCCTAATTGGACAAGTATAAGACTAGGGAGGACGAAAATGACCTAAATGTTCATCCAATGACACAAATGAACTTATTGGATGCACAAGATTAGTTAAAAACCCTAATTGGACAAGAATAAGCCTAGGGAGGACGAAAATGACCTAAATGTTCATCCAATGACACAAATTAACTTATTGGATGCACAAGATTGGTTAAAAACCCTAATTGGACAAGAATAAGCCCAGGGAGGACGAAAATGACCTAAATGTTCATCCAATGACACAAATGAACTTATTGGATGCACAAGATTGGTTAAAAACCCTAATTGGACAAGAATAAGCCTAGGGAGGACGAAAATAACCTAAATGTTCATCAAATGACTAAACACACATATTGGATGCACAAGATTGGTTAGAAACCCTAATTGGACAAGAATAAGCCTAGGGAGGACGAAAATGACCTAAATGTTCATCCAATGACACAAATGAACTTATTGGATGCACAAGATTGGTTAAAAACCCTTATTGGACAAGAATAAGCCTAGGGTGGACGAAAATGACCTAAATGTTCATCCAATTACACAAATGAACTTATTGGATGCACAAGATTGCTTAAAAACCCTAATTAGACAAGAATAACCCTAGGGAGGACGAAAATGACCTAAATGTTCATCCAATGACACAAACACACCTATTGGATGCACAAGATTGGTTAGAAACCCTAATTGGACAAGAATAAGCCTAGGGAGGACGAAAATGACCTAAATGCTCATCCAATGACACAAATGAACTTATTGGATGCACAAGATTGGTTAAAAACCCTAATTGGACAAGAATAAGCCTAGGGAGGACGAAAATGACCTAAATGTTCATCCAATGACACAAACACACCTATTGGATGCACAAGATTGGTTAGAAACCCTAATTGGACAAGAATAAGCCTTGGGAGGACGAAAATGACCTAAATGTTCATCCAATGACACAAATGAACTTACTAGATGCACAAGATTGGTTAAAAACCCTAATTGGACAAGAATAAGCCTAGGGAGGACGAAAATGACCTAAATGTTCATCCAACGACACAAACACACCTATTGGTTGCACAAGATTGGTTAGAAACCCTAATTGGACAAGAATAAGCCTAGGGAGGACGAAAATGACATAAATGTTAATCCAATGACACAAATGAACTTATTGGATGCACAAGATTGGTTAAAAACCCTAATTGGACAAGAATAAGCCTAGGGAGGACGAAAATGACCTAAATGTTCATCCAATGACACAATCGAACTTATTGGATGCACAAGATTGGTTAAAAACCCTAATTGGACAAGAATAAGCCCAGGGAGGATGAAAATGACCTAAATGTTCATCCAATGACACAAATGAACTTATTGGATGCACAAGATTGGTTAGAAACCCTAATTGGACAAGAATAAACCTAGGGAGGACGAAAATGACCTAAATGTTAATCCAATGACACAAATGAACTTATTGGATGCACAAGATTGGTTAAAAACCCTAATTGGACAAGAATAAGCCATGGAAGGACGAAAATGACCTAAATGTTAATCCAATGACACAAATGAACTTATTGGATGCACAAGATTGCTTAAAACCCTAATTGGACAAGAATAAGGCTAGGGAGGACGATAATGACCTAAATGTTCATCCAATGAAACAAACAAACCTATTGGATGCACAAGATTGTTTAGAAACCCTAATTGGACAAGAATAAGCTTAGGGAGGACGAAAATGACCTAAATGTTCATCCAATGACACAAATGAACTTATTGGATGCACAAGATTGGTTAAAAACCCTAATTGGACAAGAATAAGCCTAGGGAGGACGAAAATGACCTAAATGTTCATCCAATGACACAAACACACCTATTGGATGCACAAGATTGGTTAAAAACCCTAATTGGACAAGAATAAGCCTAGGTAGGACGAAAATGACCTAAATGTTCATCCAATGACACAAACACACCTATTGGATGCACAAGATTGGTTAAAAACCCTAACTGGAAAAGAATAAGCCTATGGAGGACGAAAATGACTTAAATCTTAATCCAATGACACAAATGAACTTATTGGATGCACAAGATTGCTTAAAACCCTAATTGGACCAGAATAAGCCTAGGGAGGACGAAAATGACCTAAATTGTCATCCAATGACACAAATGAACTTATTGGATGCACAAGATTGCTTAAAACCCTAATTGGACAAGAATAAGACTAGGGAGGACGAAAATGACCTAAATGTTCATCCAATGACACAAACACACCTATTGGATGCACAAGATTGGTTAGAAACCCTAATTGGACAAGAATAAGCCTTGGGAGGACGAAAATGACCTAAATGTTCATCCAATGACACAAATGAACTTATTGGATGCACAAGATTGGTTAAAAACCCTAATTGGAAAAGAATAAGCATAGGGATGACGAAAATGACCTAAATGTTCATCCAATGACACAAACACACCTATTGGTTGCACAAGATTGGTTAGAAACCCTAATTGGACAAGAATAAGCCTAGGTAGGACGAAAATGACCTAAATGTTAATCCAATGACACAAATGAACTTATTGGATGCACAAGATTGGTTAAAAACCCTAATTGGACAAGAATAAGCCTAGGGAGGACGAAAATGACCTAAATGTTCATCCAATGACACAAACACTCCTATTGGATGCACAAGATTGGTTAGAAACCCTAATTGGACAAGAATAAGCCTTGGGAGGACGAAAATGACCTAAATGTTCATCCAATGACACAAATGAACTTATTGGATGCACAAGATTGGTTAAAAACCCTAATTGGACAAGAATAAGCCTAGGGAGGACGAAAATAACCTAAATGTTCATCCAACGACACAAACACACCTATTGGATGCACAAGATGGGTTAGAAACCCTAATTGGACAAGAATAAGCCTAGGGAGGACGAAAATGACCTAAATGTTCACCCAATGACACAAATGAACTTATTGGATGCACAAGATTGGTTAAAAACCCTAATTGGACAAGAATAAGCCTAGGGAGGACGAAAATGACCTAAATGTTCATCCAATGACACAAACACACCTATTGGATGCACAAGATTGGTCAAAAACCCTAATTGGACAAGAATAAGCCTAGGGAGGACGAAAATGACCTAAATGTTCATCCAATGACACAAACACACCTATTGGATGCACACGATTGGTTAGAAACCCTAATTTGACAAGAATAAGCCTAGGGAGGACGAAAATGACCTAACTATTCATCCAATGACACAAATGAACTTATTGGATGCACAAGATTGCTTAAAACCCTAAATGGACAAGAATAAGACTAGGGAGGACGAAAATGACCTAAATGTTCATCCAATGACACAAACACACCTATTGGATGCACAAGATTGGTTAGAAACCCTAATTGGACAAGAATAAGCCTTGGGAGGACGAAAATGACCTAAATGTTCATCCAATGACACAAATGAACTTATTGGATGCACAAGATTGGTTAAAAACCCTAATTGGACAAGAATAAGCCTAGGGAGGACGAAAATCACCTAAATGTTCATCCAATGACACAAACACACCTATTGGATGCACAAGATTGGTTAAAAACCTTAATTGGACAAGAATAAGCCTAGGGAGGACGAAAATGACCTAAATGTTCATCCAATGACACAAATGAACTTATTGGATGCACAAGATTGGTTAAAAACCCTAATTGGACAAGAATAAGCCTAGAGAGGACAAAAATGACCTAAATGTTCATCCAACGACACAAATGAACTTATTGGATGCACAAGATTGCTTCAAAACCCTAATTGGACAAGAATAAGCCTAGGGAGGAAGAAAATGACCTAAATGTTCATCCAATGACACAAATGAACTTATTGGATGCACAAGATTGGTTAAAAACCCTAATTGGACAAGAATAAGCCTAGGGAGGACGAAAATGACCTAAATGTTCATCCAATGACACAAATGAACTTATTGGATGCACAAGATTGGTTAAAAACCCTAATTGGACAAGAATAAGCCTAGGGAGGACGAAAATGACCTAAATGTTCATCCAATGACACAAACACACCTATTGGATGCACAAGATTGGTTAAAAACCCTAATTGGACAAGAATATGCCTAAGGAGGACGAAAATGACCTAAATGTTCATCCAATGACACAAATGAACTTATTGGATGCACATGGATGGTTAAAAACCCTAATTGGACAAGAATAAGCCTTGGGAGGACGAAAATGACCTAAATGTTCATCCAATGACACAAATGAACTTATTGGATGCACAAGATTGGTTAAAAACCCTAATTGGACAAGAATAAGCCTAGGGAGGACGAAAATGACCTAAATGTTCATCCAATGACACAAATGAACTTATTGGATGCACAAGATTGGTTAAAAACCCTAATTGGACAAGAATAGGCCTAGGGAGGACGAAAATGACCTAAATGTTCATCCAATGACACAAATGAACTTATTGGATGCACAAGATTGGTAAAAAACCCTAATTGGACAAGAATAAGCCTAGGGAGGACGAAAATGACCTAAATGTTCATCCAATGACACAAACACACCTATTGGATGCCCAAGATTGGTTAAAAACCCTTATTGGACAAGAATAAGCGTAGGGAGGACGAAAATGACCTAAATGTTCATCCAATGACACAAACACACCTATTGGATGCACAAGATTGGTTAAAAACACTAATTGGACAAGAATAAGCCTAGGGTGGACGAAAATGACCTAAATGTTAATCCAATGACACAATTGAACTTATTGGATGCACAAGATTGGTTAAAAACCCTAATTGGACAAGAATAAGCCTAGGGAGGACGAAAATGACCTAAATGTTCATCCAATGACACAAACACACCTATTAGATGCACAAGATTGTTTAGAAACCCTAATTGGACAAGAATAAGCCTAGGGAGGACGAAAATGACCTAAATGTTCATCCAATGACACAAATGAACATATTGGATAAACAAGATTGGTTAAAAACCCTAATTGGACAAGAATAAGCCTAGGGAAGACGAAAATGACCTAAATGTTCATCCAATGACACAAACACACCTATTGGATGCACAAGATTGGTTAGAAACCCTAATTGGACAAGAATATGCCTAGGGAGGATGAAAATGAACAAAATATTCATCCAATGACACAAATGAACTTATTGGATGCACAAGATTGCTTAAAACCCTAATTGGACAAGAATAAGACTAGGGAGGACGAAAATGACCTAAATGTTCATCCAATGACACAAACACACCTATTGGATGCACAAGATTGGTTAGAAACCCTAATTGGACAAGAATAAGCCTTGGGAGGACGAAAATGACCTAAATGTTCATCCAATGACACAAATGAACTTATTGGATGCACAAGATTGGTTAAAAACCCTAATTGGACAAGAATAAGCCTAGGGAGGACGAAAATGACCTAAATGTTCATCCAATGACACAAACACACCTATTGGATGCACAAGATTGGTTAAAAACCCTAATTGGACAAGCATAACCCTAGGGAGGACGAAAATGACCTAAATGTTAATCCAATGACACAAATGAACTTATTGGATGCACAAGATTGGTTAAAAACCCTAATTGGACAAGAATAAGCCTAGAGAGGACGAAAATAACCTAAATGTTCATCAAATGACTAAACACACCTATTGGATGCACAAGATTGGTTAGAAACCCTAACTGGACAAGAATAAGCCTAGGGAGGACGAAAATGACCTAAGTGTTCACCCAATGACACAAATGAACTTATTGGATGCACAAGATTGGTTAAAAACCCTAATTGGACAAGAATAAGCCTAGGGAGGACGAAAATGACCTAAATGTTCATCCAATGACACAAACACACCTATTGGATGCACAAGATTGGTTAGAAACCCTAATTGGACAAGAATAAGCCTAGGGAGGACGAAAATGACCTATGTGTTCACCCAATGACAAAAATGAACTTATTGGATGCACAAAATTGGTTAAAAACCCTAATTGGACAAGAATAAGCCTAGGGAGGACGAAAATGATCTAAATGTTCTTCCAATGACACAAACACACCTATTGGATGCACAAGATTGGTTAAAAACCCTAATTGGATAAGAATAAGCATAGGGAGGACGAAAATGACCTAAATGTTCATCCAATGACACAAATGAACTTATTGGATGCACAAGATTGCTTAAAACACTAATTGGACAAGAATAAGACTAGGGAGGACGAAAATGACCTAAATGTTCATCCAATGACACAAATGAACTTATTGGATGCACAAGATTGGTTAAAAACCCTAATTGGACAAGAATAAGCCTAGAGAGGACGAAAATAACCTAAATGTTCATCAAATGACTAAACACACCTATTGGATGCCCAAGATTGGTTAGAAACCATAATTGGACAAGAATAAGCCTAGGGAGGACCAAAATGACCTAAATGTTAATCCAATGACACAAATGAACTTATTGGATGCACAAGACTGGTTAAAAACCCTAATTGGACAAGAATAAGCCTAGAGAGGACGAAAATAACCTAAATGTTCCTCAAATGACTAAACACACCTATTGGATGCCCAAGATTGGTTAGAAACCATAATTGGACAAGAATAAGCCTAGGGAGGACGAAAATGATCTAAATG
The DNA here is from genome assembly GCA_037974775.1 of Cicer pinnatifidum. NCBI lineage: Eukaryota > Viridiplantae > Streptophyta > Magnoliopsida > Fabales > Fabaceae > Cicer > Cicer pinnatifidum. Next base: position 46,477 of record JBBPBR010000405.1, read on the forward strand.
TTAATCCAATGACACAAATGAACTTATTGGATGCACAAGATTGGTTAAAAACCCTAATTGGACAAGAATAAGCCTAGAGAGGACGAAAATAACCTAAATGTTCATCAAATGACTAAACACACCTATTGGATGCACAAGATTGGTTAGAAACCCTAATTGGACAAGAATATGCCTAGGGAGGACGAAAATGACCTAAATATTCATCCAATGACACAAATGAACTTATTGGATGCACAAGATTGCTTAAAACCCTAATTGGACAAGAATAAGCCTAGAGAGGACGAAAATGACCTAAATGTTCATCCAATGACACTAACACACCTATTGGATGCACAAGATTGGTTAGAAACCCTAATTGGACAAGAATAAGCCTAGGGAGGACGAAAATGACCTAAATGTTCATCCAATGACACAAATGAACTTATTGGATGCACAAGATTGGTTAAAAACCCTAATTGGACAAGAATAAGCCTAGGGACGACGAAACTGACCTAAATGTTCATCCAATGACACAAATGAACTTATTGGATGCACAAGATTGGTTAAAAACCCTAATTGGACAAGAATAAGCCTAGGGAGGACGAAAATGACCTAAATGTTCATCCAATGACACAAATGAACTTATTGGATGCACAAGATTGGGTTAAAACCCTAATTGGACAAGAATAAGCCTAGGGAGGACGAAAATGACCTAAATGTTCATCCAATGACACAAATGAACTTATTGGATGCACAAGATTGGTTAAAAACCCTAATTGGACAAGAATAAGCCTAGGGAGGACGAAAATGACCTAATTGTTTATCCAATGACACAAATGAACTTATTGGATGCACAAGATTGGTTAAAAACCCTAATTGGACAAGAATAAGCCTAGGGAGGACGAAAATGACCTAAATGTTAATCCAATGACACAAATGAACTTATTGGATGCACAAGATTGCTTAAAACCCTAGTTGGACAAGAATAAGCCTAGGGAGGACGAAAATGACCTAAATGTTCATCCAATGACACAAACACACCAATTGGATGCACAAGATTGGTTAAAAACCCTAATTGCACAAGAATAAGTCTAGGGAGGACGAAAATGACCTAAATGTTAATCCAATGACACAAATGAACTTATTGGATGCACAAGATTGGTTAAAAACCCTAATTGGACAAGAATAAGCCTAGGGAGGACGAAAATAACCTAAATGTTCATCAAATGACTAAACACACCTATTGGATGCACAAGATTGGTTAGAAACCCTAATTTGACAAGAATAAGCCTAGGGAGGACGAAAATGACCTAAATGTTCACCCAATGACACAAATGAACTTATTGGATGCACAAGATTGGTTAAAAACCCTAATTGGACAAGAATAAGCCTAGGGAGGACGAAAATGACCTAAATGTTCATCCAATGACACAAACACACCTATTGGATGCACAATATTGGTTAGAAACCCTAATTGCCCAAGAATAAGCCTAGGGAGGACGAAAATGACCTAAATAGTAATCCAATGACACAAATGAACTTATTGGATGCACAAGATTGGTTAAAAACCCTAATTGGACAAGAATAAGCCTAGTGAGGACGAAAATGACCTTAATGTTCATCCAATGACACAAACACACCTACTGGATGCACAAGATTGGTTAAAAACCCTAATTGTACAAGAATAAGCATAGGGAGGACGAAAATGACCTAAATGTTCATCCAATGACACAAACACACATATTGGATGCACAAGATTGGTTAGAAACCCTAATTGGACAAGAATAAGCCTAGGGAGGACGAAAATGACCTAAATGTTCATCCAATGACACAAATGAACTTATTGGATGCACAAGATTGGTAAAAAACCCTAATTGGACACGAATAAGCCTAGGGAGGACGAAAATGACCTAAATGTTCATCCAATGACACAAACACACCTATTGGATGCCCAAGATTGGTTAAAAACCCTTATTGGACAAGAATAAGCGTAGGGAGGACGAAAATGACCTAAATGTTCATCCAATGACACAAACACACCTATTGGATGCACAAGATTGGTTAAAAACACTAATTGGACAAGAATAAGCCTAGGGTGGACGAAAATGACCTAAATGTTAATCCAATGACACAATTGAACTTATTGGATGCACAAGATTGGTTAAAAACCCTAATTGGACAAGAATAAGCCTAGGGAGGACGAAAATGACCTAAATGTTCATCCAATGACACAAACACACCTATTAGATGCACAAGATTGTTTAGAAACCCTAATTGGACAAGAATAAGCCTAGGGAGGACGAAAATGACCTAAATGTTCATCCAATGACACAAATGAACATATTGGATAAACAAGATTGGTTAAAAACCCTAATTGGACAAGAATAAGCCTAGGGAAGACGAAAATGACCTAAATGTTCATCCAATGACACAAACACACCTATTGGATGCACAAGATTGGTTAGAAACCCTAATTGGACAAGAATATGCCTAGGGAGGATGAAAATGAACAAAATATTCATCCAATGACACAAATGAACTTATTGGATGCACAAGATTGCTTAAAACCCTAATTGGACAAGAATAAGACTAGGGAGGACGAAAATGACCTAAATGTTCATCCAATGACACAAACACACCTATTGGATGCACAAGATTGGTTAGAAACCCTAATTGGACAAGAATAAGCCTTGGGAGGACGAAAATGACCTAAATGTTCATCCAATGACACAAATGAACTTATTGGATGCACAAGATTGGTTAAAAACCCTAATTGGACAAGAATAAGCCTAGGGAGGACGAAAATGACCTAAATGTTCATCCAATGACACAAACACACCTATTGGATGCACAAGATTGGTTAAAAACCCTAATTGGACAAGCATAACCCTAGGGAGGACGAAAATGACCTAAATGTTAATCCAATGACACAAATGAACTTATTGGATGCACAAGATTGGTTAAAAACCCTAATTGGACAAGAATAAGCCTAGAGAGGACGAAAATAACCTAAATGTTCATCAAATGACTAAACACACCTATTGGATGCACAAGATTGGTTAGAAACCCTAACTGGACAAGAATAAGCCTAGGGAGGACGAAAATGACCTAAGTGTTCACCCAATGACACAAATGAACTTATTGGATGCACAAGATTGGTTAAAAACCCTAATTGGACAAGAATAAGCCTAGGGAGGACGAAAATGACCTAAATGTTCATCCAATGACACAAACACACCTATTGGATGCACAAGATTGGTTAGAAACCCTAATTGGACAAGAATAAGCCTAGGGAGGACGAAAATGACCTATGTGTTCACCCAATGACAAAAATGAACTTATTGGATGCACAAAATTGGTTAAAAACCCTAATTGGACAAGAATAAGCCTAGGGAGGACGAAAATGATCTAAATGTTCTTCCAATGACACAAACACACCTATTGGATGCACAAGATTGGTTAAAAACCCTAATTGGATAAGAATAAGCATAGGGAGGACGAAAATGACCTAAATGTTCATCCAATGACACAAATGAACTTATTGGATGCACAAGATTGCTTAAAACACTAATTGGACAAGAATAAGACTAGGGAGGACGAAAATGACCTAAATGTTCATCCAATGACACAAATGAACTTATTGGATGCACAAGATTGGTTAAAAACCCTAATTGGACAAGAATAAGCCTAGAGAGGACGAAAATAACCTAAATGTTCATCAAATGACTAAACACACCTATTGGATGCCCAAGATTGGTTAGAAACCATAATTGGACAAGAATAAGCCTAGGGAGGACCAAAATGACCTAAATGTTAATCCAATGACACAAATGAACTTATTGGATGCACAAGACTGGTTAAAAACCCTAATTGGACAAGAATAAGCCTAGAGAGGACGAAAATAACCTAAATGTTCCTCAAATGACTAAACACACCTATTGGATGCCCAAGATTGGTTAGAAACCATAATTGGACAAGAATAAGCCTAGGGAGGACGAAAATGATCTAAATGTTAATCCAATGACACAAATGAACTTATTGGATGCACAAGATTGGTTAAAAACCCTAATTGGACAAGAATAAGCCTAGAGAGGACGAAAATAACCTAAATGTTCATCAAATGACTAAACACACCTATTGGATGCACAAGATTGGTTAGAAACCCTAATTGGACAAGAATATGCCTAGGGAGGACGAAAATGACCTAAATATTCATCCAATGACACAAATGAACTTATTGGATGCACAAGATTGCTTAAAACCCTAATTGGACAAGAATAAGCCTAGGGAGGACGAAAATGACCTAAATGTTCATCCAATGACACAAACACACCTATTGAATGCACAAGATTGGTTAAAAACCCTAATTGGACAAGAATAAGCCTAGGGAGGACGAAAATGACCTAATTGATCATCCAATGACACAAACACACCTATTGGATGCACAAGATTGGTTAAAAACCCTAATTGGACAAGAATATGCCTAGGGAGGAGGAAAATTTCCTAAATATTAATTCAATGACACAAACAAAGTTATTGGATGCACAAGATTGGTTAAAAACCCTAATTGGACAAGAATAAGCCTAGGGAGGACGAAAATGACCTAATTGATCATCCAATGACACAAACACACCTATTGGATGCACAAGATTGGTTAAAAACCCTAATTGGACAAGAATATGCCTAGTGAGGACGTAAATGACCTAATTGATCATCTAATGACACAAACACACCTATTGGATGCACAAGATTGGTTTAAAACCCTAATTGGACAAGAATATGCCTAGGGAGGACGAAAATGACCTAATTGATCATCCAATGACACAAACACACCTATTGGATGCACAAGATCGGTTAAAAACCCTAATTGGACAAGAATATGCCTAGGGAGCACGAATATGACCTAAATGTTAATCCAATAACACAAATGAACTTATTGGATGCACAAGATTGGTTAAAAACCCTAATTGTTCAAGAATAAGCCTAGGGAAAACGAAAATGACCTAAATGTTAATCCAATGACACAACTCAACTTATTGGATGCACAAGATTGGTTAAAAACCCTAATTGGACAAGAATATGCCTAGGTAGGACGAAAATGACCTAATTGATCATTCAACGACACAAACACACCTATTGGATGCACAAGATCGGTTAAAAACCCTAATTGGACAAGAATAAGCCTAGGGAGGACGAAAATGACCTAATTGATCATCCAATGACACAAACACACCTATTGGATGCACAAGATTGGTTAAAAACCCTAATTGGACAAGAATATGCCTAGGGAGGACGAAAATGACCTTAATATTAATTCAATGACACTAACAAAGTTATTGGATGCACAAGATTGGTTAAAAACCCTAATTGGACAAGAATAAGCCTAGGGAGGACGTAAATGACCTAATTGATCATCCAATAACACAAACACACCTATTGGATGCACAAGATTGGTTAAAAACCCTAATTGGACAAGAATATGCCTAGGGAGGACGAAAATGACCTAATTGATCATCCAACGATGCAAAGACACCTATTGGATGCACAAGATTGGTTAAAAACCCTAATTGGACAAGAATATGCCTAGGGAGGACGAAAATGACCTAATTGATCATCCAACGACACAAACACACCCATTGGATGCACAAGATCGGTTAAAAACCCTAATTGGACAAGAATAAGCCTAGGGAGGACGAAAATGACCTAATTGATCATCCAATGACACAAACACACCTATTGGATGCACAAGATTGGTTAAAAACCCTAATTGGACAAGAATATGCCTAGGGAGGACGAAAATGACCTAATTGATCATCCAATGACACAAATGAACTTATTGGATGCACAAGATTAGTTAAAAACCCTAATTGGACAAGAATAAGCCTAGGGAGGACGAAAATAACCTAATTGATCATCCAATGTCACAAACACACCTATTGGATGCACAAGATTGGTCTAAAACTCTAATTGGACAAGAATATGCCTAGGGAGGACGAAAATGACCTAAATGTTAATCCAATGACACAAATGAACTTATTGGATGCACAAGATTGGTAAAAAACCCTAATTGGACAAGAATAAGCCTAGGGAGGACGAAAATGACCTAAATGTTCATCCAATGACACAAACACACCTATTGGATGCCCAAGATTGGTTAAAAACCCTTATTGGACAAGAATAAGCGTAGGGAGGACGAAAATGACCTAAATGTTCATCCAATGACACAAACACACCTATTGGATGCACAAGATTGGTTAAAAACACTAATTAGACAAGAATAAGCCTAGGGTGGACGAAAATGACCTAAATGTTAATCCAATGACACAAATGAACTTATTGGATGCACAAGATTGGTTAAAAACCCTAATTGGACAAGAATAAGCCTAGGGAGGACGAAAATGACCTAAATGTTCATCCAATGACACAAACACACCTATTAGATGCACAAGATTGTTTAGAAACCCTAATTGGACAAGAATAAGCCTAGGGAGGACGAAAATGACCTAAATGTTCATCCAATGACACAAATGAACATATTGGATAAACAAGATTGGTTAAAAACCCTAATTGGACAAGAATAAGCCTAGGGAAGACGAAAATGACCTAAATGTTCATCCAATGACACAAACACACCTATTGGATGCACAAGATTGGTTAGAAACCCTAATTGGACAAGAATATGCCTAGGGAGGATTAAAATGAACAAAATATTCATCCAATGACACAAATGAACTTATTGGATGCACAAGATTGCTTAAAACCCTAATTGGACAAGAATAAGACTAGGGAGGACGAAAATGACCTAAATGTTCATCCAATGACACAAACACACCTATTGGATGCACAAGATTGGTTAGAAACCCTAATTGGACAAGAATAAGCCTTGGGAGGACGAAAATGACCAAAATGTTCATCCAATGACACAAATGAACTTATTGGATGCACAAGATTGGTTAAAAACCCTAATGGGACAAGAATAAGCCTAGGGAGGACGAAAATGACCTAAATGTTCATCCAATGACACAAACACACCTATTGGATGCACAAGATTGGTTAGAAACCCTAATTGGACAAGAATAAGCCTAGCGAGGACGAAAATGACCTAAATGTTAATCCAATGACACAAATGAACTTATTGGATGCACAAGATTGCTTAAAACCCTAATTTGACAAGAATAAGACTAGGGAGGACGAAAATAACCTAAATGTTCATCCAATGACACAAACACACCTATTGGATGCACAAGATTGGTTAGAAACCATAATTTGACAAGAATAAGCATAGGGAGGACGAAAATGACCTAACTAATCATCCAATGACACAAATGAACTTATTGGATGCACAAGATTGCTTAAAACCCTAATTGGACAAGAATAAGACTAGGGAGGACGAAAATGACCTAAATGTTCATCCAATGACACAAACACAACTATTGGATGCACAAGATTGGTTAGAAACCCTAATTGGACAAGAATATGCCTAGGGAGGATGAAAATGACCTATATATTCATCCAATGACACAAATGAACTTATTGGATGCACAAGATTGCTTAAAACCCTAATTGGACAAGAATACGACTAGGGAGGACGAAAATGACCTAAATGTTCATCCAATGACACAAACACACCTATTGGATGCACAAGATTGGTTAGAAACCCTAATTGGACAAGAATATGCCTAGGGAGGACGAAAATGACCTAAATATTCATCCAATGACACAAATGAACTTATTGGATGCACAAGATTGCTTAAAACCCTAATTGGACAAGAATAAGCCTAGAGAGGACGAAAATGACCTAAATGTTCATCCAATGACACTAACACACCTATTGGATGCACAAGATTGGTTAGAAACCCTAATTGGACAAGAATAAGCCTAGGGAGGACGAAAATGACCTAAATGTTCATCCAATGACACAAATGAACTTATTGGATGCACAAGATTGGTTAAAAACCCTAATTGGACAAGAATAAGCCTAGGGAGGACGAAAATTACCTAAATGTTAATCCAATGACACAAATGAACTTATTGGATGCACAAGATTGGTTAAAAACCCTAATTGGACAAGAATAAGCCTAGGGAGGACGAAAATGACCTAAATGTTAATCCAATGACACAAATGAACTTATTGGATGCACAAGATTGGTTAGAAACCCTAATTGGAAAAGAATAAGTCTAGGGAGGACGAAAATGACCTAAATGTTCATCCAATGACACAAACACACCTATTGGATGCACAAGATTTGTTAGAAACTCTAATTGGACAAGAATAAGCCTAGGGAGGACGAAAATGACCTAAATGTTAATCCAATGACACAAATGAACTTATTGGATGCACAAGATTGGTTAAAAACCCTAATTGGACAAGAATAAGCCTAGGGAGGACGAAAATGACCTAAATGTTCATCCAATGACACAAACACACCTATTGGATGCACAAGATTGTTTAGAAACCCTAATTGGACAAGAATAAGCCTAGGGAGGACGAAAATTACCTAAGTGTTCACCCAATGACACAAATGAACATAGTGGATGCACAAGATTGGTTAAAAACCCTAATTGGACAAGAATAAGCCTAGGGAAGACGAAAATGACCTAAATGTTCATCCAATGACACAAACACACCTATTGGATGCACAAGATTGGTTAAAAACCCTAATTGGACAAGAATAAGCCTAGGGAGGACGAAAATGACCTAAATGTTAATCCAATGACACAAATGAACTTATTGGATGCACAAGATTGGTTAAAAACCCTAATTGGACAAGAATAAGCCTAGGGAGGACGAAAATGACCTAAATGTTCATCCAATGACACAAACACACCTATTGGATGCACAATATTGTTTAGAAACCCTAATTGGACAAGAAAAAGCCTAGGGAGGACGAAAATGACCTAACTATTCATCCAATGACACAAATGAACTTATTGGATGCACAAGATTGCTTAAAACCCTAATTGGACAAGAATAAGACTAGGGAGGACGAAAATGACCTAAATGTTCATCCAATGACACAAACACACCTATTGGATGCACAAGATTGGTTAAAAACCATTATTGGACAAGAATAAGCCTTGGGAGGACGAAAATGACCTAAATGTTCATCCAATGACACAAATGAACTTATTGGATGCACAAGATTGGTTAAAAACCCTAATTGGACAAGAATAAGCCTAGGGAGGACGAAAATGACCTAAATGGTTATCCAATGACACAAATGAACTTATTGGATGCACAAGATTGGTTAAAAACCCTAATTGGACAAGAATAAGCCTAGGGAGGACGAAAATGACCTAAATGTTCATCCAATGACACAAACACACCTATTGGATGCACAAGATCGGTTAAAAACCCTAATTGGACAAGAATAAGCCTAGGGAGGACGAAAATGACCTAATTGATCATCCAATGACACAAACACACCTATTGGATGCACAAGATTGGTTAAAAACCCTAATTGGACAAGAATATGCCTAGGGAGGACGAAAATGACCTAATTGATCATCCAATAACATAAATGAACTTATTGGATGCACAAGATTAGTTAAAAACCCTAATTGGACAAGAATAAGCCTAGGGAGGACGAAAATGACCTAATTGATCATCCAATGACACAAACACACCTATTGGATGCACAAGATTGGTTAAAAACCCTAATTGGACAAGAATATGCCTAGGGAGGACGAAAATGACCTAAATATTAATTCAATGACACAAACAAACTTATTGGATGCACAAGATTGGTTAAAAACCCTAATTGGACAAGAATTAGCCTAGGGAGGACGAAAATGACCTAATTTATCATCCAATGGCACAAACACAGCTATTGGATGCTCAAGATTGGTTAAAAACCCTAATTGGACAAGAATATGCCTAGGGAGGACGAAAATGACCTAATTGATAATCCAATGACACAAACACACCTATTGGATGCACAACATTGGTTAAAAACCCTAATTGGACAAGAATAAGCCTAGGGAGGACGAAAATGACCTAATTGATCATCCAATGACACAAACACACCTATTGGATGCACAAGATTGGTTAAAAACCCTAATTGGACAAGAATATGCCTAGGGAGGACGAAAATGACCTAAATATTAATTCAATGACACAAACAAACTTATTGGATGCACAAGATTGGTTAAAAACCCTAATTGGACAAGAATAAGCCTAGGGAGGACGAAAATGACCTAAATGTTAATCCCATGACACAAACACACCTATTGGATGCACAAGATTGGTTAAAAACCCTAATTGGACAAGAATAAGCCTAGGGAGGACGAAAATGACCTAATTGATCATCCAATGACACAAACACACCTATTGGATGCACAAGATCAGTGAAAAACCCTAGTTGGACAAGAATATGCCTAGGGAGGACGAAAATGACCTAATTGATCATTCAATGACACAAATGAACTTATTGGATGCACAAGATTGGTTAAAAACCCTAATTGGACAAGAATAAGCCTAGGGAGGACGAAAATGACCTAAATGTTAATCCAATGACACAAATGAACTTATTGGATGCACAAGATTGGTTAAAAACCCTAATTGGACAAGAATAAGCCTAGGGAGGACGAAAATAACCTAAATGTTCATCCAATGACTAAACACACCTATAGGATGCACAAGATTGGTTAGAAACCCTAATTGGACAAGAATAAGCCTAGGGAGGACGAAAACGACCTAAATGTTCACCCAATGACACAAATGAACTTATTGGATGCACAAGATTGGTTAAAAACCCTAATTGGACAAGAATAAGCCTAGGGAGGACGAAAATGACCTAAATGTTCATCCAATGACACAAACACACCTATTGGATGCACAAGATTGGTTAAACACCCTAATTGGACAAGAATAACCATAGGGAGGACGAAAATGACCTAAATGTTCATCAAATGACACAAACACACCTATTGGATGCACCAGATTGGTTAAAAACCCTAATTGGAAAAGAATAAGCCTTGGGAGGACGAAAATGACCTAAATGTTTATCCAATGACACAAATGAACTTATTGGATGCACAAGATTGGTTAAAAACCCTAATTGGACAAGAATAAGCCTAGGGAGGACGAAAATGACCTAAATGTTCATCCAATGACACAAACACACCTATTGGATGCACAAGATTGGTTAGAAACCCTAATTGGACAAGAATAAGCCTAGGGAGGACGAAAATGACCTAAATGTTCATCCAATAACTCAAACACGCCTATTGGATGCACAAGATTGGTTAAAAACCCTAATTGGACAAGAATAAGCCTAGGGTGGACGAAAATGACCTAAATGTTTATCCAATGACACAAATGAACTTATTGGATGCACAAGATTGGTTAAAAACCCTAATGGGACAAGAATAAGCCTAGGGAGGACGAAAATGACCTAAATGTTCATCCAATGACACAAACACACCTATTGGATGCACAAGATTGGTTAGAAACCCTAATTGGACAAGAATAAGCCTAGCGAGGACGAAAATGACCTAAATGTTAATCCAATGACACAAATGAACTTATTGGATGCACAAGATTGCTTAAAACCCTAATTTGACAAGAATAAGACTAGGGAGGACGAAAATAACCTAAATGTTCATCCAATGACACAAACACACCTATTGGATGCACAAGATTGGTTAGAAACCATAATTTGACAAGAATAAGCATAGGGAGGACGAAAATGACCTAACTATTCATCCAATGACACAAATGAACTTATTGGATGCACAAGATTGGTTAAAACCCTAATTGGACAAGAATAAGACTAGGGAGGACGAAAATGACCTAAATGTTCGTCCAATGACACAAACACACCTATTGGATGCACAAGATTGGTTAGAAACCCTAATTGGACAAGAATATGCCTAGGGAGGATGAAAATGACCTAAATATTCATCCAATGACACAAATGAACTTATTGGATGCACATGATTGGTTAAAAACCCTAATTGGACAAGAATAAGCCTAGGGAGGACGAAAATATCCTAAATGTTAATCCAATGACACAAATGAACTTATTGGATGCACAAGATTGCTTAAAACCCTAGTTGGACAAGAATAAGCCTAGGGAGGACGAAAATGACCTAAATGTTCATCCAATGACACAAACACACCAATTGGATGCACAAGATTGGTTAAAAACCCTAATTGCACAAGAATAAGCCTAGGGAGGGCGAAAATGACCTAAATGTTCATCCAATGACACAAATGAACTTATTGGATGCACAAGATTGGTTAAAAACCCTAATTGGACAAGAATAAGACTAGGGAGGACGAAAATGACCTAAATGTTCATCCAATGACATAAATTAACTTATTGGACGCACATGATTGGGTAAAAACCCTAATTGGACAAGAATAAGCCTAGGGATGACGAAAATGACCTAAATGTTAATCCAATGACACAAATGAACTTATTAGATGCACAAGATTGGTTAAAAACCCTAATTGGACAAGAATAAGCCTAGGGAGGACGAAAATGACCTAAATGTTCATCCAATGACACAAACACACCTATTGGATGCACAAGATTGGTTAAAAACCCTAATTGCACAAGAATAAGCCTAGGGAGGGCGAAAATGACCTAAATGTTCATCCAATGACACAAATGAACTTATTGGATGCACAAGATTGGTTAAAAACCCTAATTGGACAAGAATAAGACTAGGGAGGACGAAAATGACCTAAATGTTAATCCAATGACACAAACACACCTATTGGATGCACAAGATTGGTTAGAAACCCTAATTGCACAAGAATAAGCCTAGGGAGAACGAAAATGACCTAAATGTTAATCCAATGACACAAATGAACTTATTGGATGCACAAGATTGGTTAAAAACCCTAATTGGACAAGAATAAGCCTAGGGAGGACGAAAATGACCTAAATGTTCATCCAATGACACAAACACACCTATTGGATGCACAAGGTTGGTTAGAAACCCTAATTGGAAAAGAATAAGACTAGGAAGGACGAAAATAACCTAAATGTTAATCCAATGACACAAATGAACTTATTGGATGCACAAGATTGGTTAAAAACCCTAATTGGACAAGAATAAGGCTAGGGAGGACGAAAATGACCTAAATGTTCATCCAATGAGACAAACACACCTATTTGATGCACAAGATTGGTTAGAAACCCTAATTGGACAAGAATAAGCCTAGGAAGGACGAAAATGACCTAAATGTTAATCCAATGACACAAATGAACTTATTGGATGCACAAGATTGGTTAAAAACCCTAATTGGACAAGAATAAGCCTAGGGAGGACGAAAATGACCTAAATGTTCATCCAATGACACAAACACACCTATTGGATGCACAAGATTGGTTAGAAACACTAATTGGACAAGAATAAGCCTAGGAAGGACGAAAATGACCTAAATGTTAATCCAATGACACAAATGAACTTATTGGATGCACAAGATTAGTTAAAAACCCCAATTGGACAAGAATAAGCCTAGGGAGGACGAAAATGACCTAAATGTTCATCCAATGACACAAACACACCTATTGGATGCACAAGATTGGTTAGAAACCCTAATTGGACAAGAATAAGCCTAGGAAGGACGAAAATGACCTAAATGTTAATCCAATGACACAAATGAACTTATTGGATGCACAAGATTGGTTAAAAACCCTAATTGGACAAGAATAAGCCTAGGGAGGACGAAAATGACCTAAATGTTCATCCAATGACACAAACACACCTATTGGATGCACAAGATTGGTTAGAAACCCTAATTGGACAAGAATAAGCCTTGGGAGGACGAAAATGACCTAAATGTTCATCCAATGACACAAATGAACTTATTGGATGCACAAGATTGGTTAAAAACCCTAATTGGACAAGAATAAACCTAGGGAGGACGAAAATGACCTAAATGTTCATCCAATGACACAAACACACCTATTGGATGCACAAGATTGGTTAGAAACCCTAATTGGACAAGAATAAGCCTAGGAAGGACGAAAATGACCTAAATGTTCATCGAATGACACAAACACACCTATTGGATGCACAAGATTGTTTAGAAACCCTAATTGGACAAGAATAAGCCTAGGGAGGACGAAAATGACCTAAATGTTCATCAAATGAATAAACACACCTATTGGATGCACAAGATTGGTTAAAAACCCTAATTGGACAAGAATAAGCCTAGGGAGGACGAAAATGACCTAAATGTTCACCCAATGACACAAATGAACTTATTGGATGCACAAGATTGGTTAAAAACCCTAATTGGACAAGAATAAGCCTAGGGAGGACGAAAATGACCTAAATGTTCATCCAATGACACAAACACACCTATTGGATGCACAAGATTGGTTAGAAACCCTAATTGGACAAGAATAAGCCTAGGAAGGACGAAAATGACCTAAATGTTCATTCAATGTCACAAATGAACTTATTGGACGCACAAGATTGCTTAAAACCCTAATTGGACAAGAATAAGACTAGGGAGGACGAAAATGACCTAAATGTTCATCCAATGACACAAACACACCTATTGGATGCACAAGATTGGTTAGAAACCCTAATTGGACCAGAATAAGCCTTGGGAGGACGAAAATGACCTAAATATTCATCCAATGACACAAATGAACTTATTGGATGCACAAGATTGGTTAAAAACCCTAATTGGACAAGAATAAGCCTAGGGAGGACGAAAATGACCTAAATGTTCATCCAATGACACAAACACACCTATTGGATGCACAAGATTGGTTAGATACCCTAATTGGACAAGAATAACCCTAGGAAGGACGAAAATGACCTAAATGTTAATCCAATGACACAAATGAACTTATTGGATGCACAAGATTGGTTAAAAACCCTAATTGGACAAGAATAAGCCTAGGGAGGACGAAAATGACCTAAATGTTCATCCAATGACACAAACACACCTATTGGATGCACAAGATTGGTTAGAAACCCTAATTGGACAAGAATAAGCCTAGGAAAGATGAAAATGACCTAAATATTCATCCAATGACACAAATGAACTTATTGGATGCACAAGATTGCTTAAAACCCTAATTGGACAAGAATAAGACTAGGGAGGACGAAAATGACCTAAATGTTCATCCAATGACACAAACACACCTATTGGATGCACAAGATTGGTTAGAAACCCTAATTGGACAAGAATAAGCCTAGGAAGGACGAAAATAACCTAAATGTTCATCCAATGACACAAATGAACTTATTGGATGCACAAGATTGGTTAAAAACCCTAATTGGACAAGAATAAGCCTAGGGAGGACGAAAATGACCTAAATGTTCATCCAATGACACAAACACACCTATTGGATGCACAAGATTGGTTAGAAACCCTAATTGGACAAGAATAAGCCTAGAGAGGACGAAAATGACCTAAATGTTCATCCAATGACACAAACACACCTATTGGATGCACAAGATTGGTTAATAACCCTAATTGGACAAGAATAAGCCTTGGGAGGACGAAAATGACCTAAATGTTCATCCAATGACACAAATGAACTTATTGGATGCACAAGATTGGTTAAAAACCCTAATTGGACAAGAATAAGCCTAGGGAGGACGAAAATGACCTAAATGTTCATCCAATGACACAATTGAACTTATTGGATGCACAAGATTGGTTAAAAACCCTAATTGGACAAAAATGAGCCTAGGGAGGACAAAAATGACCTAAATGTTTATTCAATGACACAAACACACCTATTGGATGCACAAGATTGTTTAGAAACCCTAATTGGACAAGAATAAGCCTAGGGAGGACGAAAATGACCTAACTATTCATCCAATGACACAAGTGAACTTATTGGATGCACAAGATTGGATAAAAACCCTAATTGGACAAGAATAAGACTAGGGACAACGAAAATGACCTAAATGTTCATCCAATGACACAAACACACCTATCGGATGCACAAGATTGGTTAGAAACCCTAATTGGACAAGAATATGCCTAGGGAGGATGAAAATGACCTAAATGTTCATCCAATGACACAAATGAACTTATTGGATGCACAAGATTGGTTAAAAACCCTAATTGGACAAGAATAAGCCTAGGGAGAACGAAAATGTCCTAAATGTTCATCCAATGACACAAACACACCTATTGGATGCACAAAATTGTTTAGAAACCCTAATTGGACAAGAATAAGCCTAGGGAGGACGAAAATGACCTAAATGTTCTTCCAATGACACAAATGAACATATTGGATGCACAAGATTGGTTAAAAACCCTAATTGGACAAGATTAAGCCTAGGGAGGACGAAAATGACCTAAATGTTAATCCAATGACACAAATGAACTTATTGGATGCACAAGATTGGTTAAAAACCCTAATTGGACAAGAATAAGCCTAGGGAGGACGAAAATGACCTAAATGTTCATCCAATGACACAAACACACCTATTGGATGCACAAGATTGGTTAGAAACCCTAATTGGACAAGAATATGCCTAGGGAGGATGAAAATGACCTAAATATTCATCCAATGACACAAATGAACTTATTGGAAGCACAAGATTGCTTAAAACCTTAATTGGACAAGAATAAGACTAGGGAGAACGAAAATGACCTAAATGTTCATCCAATGACACAAACACACCTATTGGATGCACAAGATTGGTTAGAAACCCTAATTGGACAAGAATAAGCCTAGGGAGGACGAAAATGACCTAAATGTTCATCCAATGACACAAACACACCTATTAGATGCACAAGATTGGTTAAAAACTCTAATTGGACAAGAATAAGACTAGGGAGGACGAAAATGACCTAAATGTTCATCCAATGACACAAACACACCTATTGGATGCACAAGATTGGTTAGAAACCCTAATTGGACAAGAATAAGCCTTGGGAGGACGAAAATGACCTAAATGTTCATCCAATGACACAAATGAACTTATTGGATGCACAAGATTGGTTAAAAACCCTAATTGGACAAGAATAAGCCTAGGGAGGACGAAAATGACCTAAATGTTCATCCAATGACACAAACACACCTATTGGATGCACAAGATTGGTTAAAAACCATAATTGGACAAGAATAAGCCTAGGGAGGACGAAAATGACCTAAATGTTAATCCAATGACACAAATGAACTTATTGGATGCACAAGATTGGTTAAAAACCCTAATTAAACAAGAATAAGCCTAGGGAGGACGAAAATAACCTAAATGTTCATCAAATGACTAAACACACCTATTGGATGCACAAGATTGGTTAGAAACCCTAATTGGACAAGAATAAGCCTAGGGAGGACGAAAATGACCTAAATGTAAATCCAATGACACAAATGAACTTATTGGATGCACAAGATTGGTTAAAAACCCTAATTGGACAAGAATAAGCCTAGGGAGGACGAAAATAACCTAAATGTTCATCAAATGACTAAACACACCTATTGGATGCACAAGATTGGTTAAAAACCCTGATTGGACAAGAATAAGCCTAGGGAGGACGAAAATGACCTAAATGTTCATCCAATGACACAAACACACCTATTGGATGCACAAGATTGGTTAAAAACCCTAATTGGACAAGAATAAGACTAGGGAGGACGAAAATGACCTAAATGTTCATCCAATGACACAAACACACCTATTGGATTCACAAGATTGTTTAGAAACCCTAATTGGACAAGAATAAGCCTAGGGAGGATGAAAATGACCTAGATATTCATCCAATGACACAAATGAACTTATTGGATGCACAAGATTGCTTAAAACCCTAATTGGACAAGAATAAGACTAGGGAGGACGAAAATGACCTAAATGTTCATCCAATGACACAAACACACCTATTGGATGCACAAGATTGGTTAGAAACCCTAATTGGACAAGAATAAGCCTTGGGAGGACGAAAATGACCTAAATGTTCATCCAATGACACAAATGAACTTATTGGATGCACAAGATTGGTTAAAAACCCTAATTGGACATGAATAAGCCTAGGGAGGACGAAAATAACCTAAATGTTCATCAAATGACTAAACACACCTATTTGATGCACAAGAATTGTTAGAAACCCTAATTGGACAAGAATAAGCCTAGGGAGGACGAAAATGACCTAACTATTCATCCAATGACACAAATGAACTTATTGGATGCACAAGATTGGTTAAAAACCCTAATTGGACAAGAATAAGCTTAGGGAGGACGAAAATGACCTAAATGTTCATCCAATGACACAAACACACCTATTGGATGCACAAGATTGGTTAGAAACCCTAATTGGAGAAGAATATGCCTAGGGAGGAAGAAAATGACCTAAATGTTCATCCAATGACACAAATGAACTCATTGGATGCACAAGATTGGTTAAAAACCTTAATTGGAAAAGAATAAGCCTAGGGAGGACGAAAATGACCTAAATGTTAATCCAATGACACAAATGAAGTTATTGGATGTACAAGATTGGTTAAAAACCCTAATAGGACAAGAATAAGCCTAGGGAGGACGAAAATAACCTAAATGTTCATCAAATGACTAAACACACCTATTGGATGCACAAGATTGGTTAGAAACCCTAATTGGACAAGAATAAGCCTAGGGAGGACGAAAATGACCTAAATGTTCACCCAATGACACAAATGAACTTATTGGATGCACAAGATTGGTTAAAAACCCTAATTGGACAAGAATAAGCCTAGGGAGGACGTAAATGACCTAAATGTTCATCCAATGACACAAACACACCTATTGGATGCACAAGATTGGTTAAAAACCCTAATTGGACAAGAATAAGCCTAGGGAGGACGAAAATGACCTAAATGTTCATCCAATGACACAAATACACCTATTGGATGCACCAGA
Source organism: Cicer pinnatifidum (assembly GCA_037974775.1). Taxonomy (NCBI): domain Eukaryota; kingdom Viridiplantae; phylum Streptophyta; class Magnoliopsida; order Fabales; family Fabaceae; genus Cicer; species Cicer pinnatifidum. The sequence goes on from JBBPBR010000405.1 coordinate 65,287, forward strand.
TTGGTTAGAAACCCTAATTGGACAAGAATAAGCCTAGGGTGGACGAAAATGACCTAAATGTTTATCCAATGACACAAATGAACTTATTGGATGCACAAGATTGGTTAAAAACCCTAATTGGACAAGAATAAGCCTAGGGAGGACGAAAATGACCTAAATGTTCATCCAATGACACAAACACACCTATTGGATGCACAAGATTGGTTAGAAACCCTAATTGGACAAGAATAAGCCTAGGGAGGACGAAAATGACCTAAATGATAATCCAATGACACAAATGAACTTATTGGATGCACAAGATTGGTTAAAAACCCTAATTGGACAAGAATAAGCCTAGGGAGGACGAAAATAACCTAAATGTTCATCAAATGACTAAACACACCTATTGGATGCACAAGATTGGTTAGAAACCCTAAATGGACAAGAATAAGCCTAGGGAGGACGAAAATGACCTAAATGTTCACCCAATGACACAAATGAACTTATTGGATGCACAAGTGATAAGGATCTCAAGAGCATGAAGATGATTCATATTTTAATAAATTAGCATAAACTTTATTTATTTTAATTTGGTTTGTATTAATTCTTAGTTTGCTTTGATTTGGAATTGTAATAGTTTTATTATTGATTTAGTTTTTGTTATGTGTAAGTGAAGATACTTTACTTCCTTACATTAAGTTTATGTTAAAAAAAGAAATAAGATGTAAGACCCATATGGGCCCTAGAGAATGGTGTCACTTATGACCCGTTTAGGTTTAGAGATAGACTTAGTATAAATAAGGATTTGTAACCTCATGGAGGGCAGATTTTGAATATTAATTTTTGTGAGGCTTTGCTCTCTAGAGTTCTTGAAAGAATTCACTTTGAACTTATCAAGGTTGTTAATCCTTGTGGCGTTCTTTTTGGCTTATCAATCCCTAGATTGTGGCGCCATTATGTTCTTGATTCGTTTGTTGAATTATAATATTGAGTTTCCTTTACATTAAACCCTAATACTCCAATTCTTCCAATTTTCGTGATCAGTAACCTGCGTTCATATCTTGAGTTCTATATATTGGTTTTCGGTGATTCTAAAGCCTAACTTGCGTTTCATAACGTCATCTTTCACCTCGTTTTGGAATCGGCCGAATCGGAGTTTTGCAGCGCCGTTTATCGCATTCTGCAGCTTTACGGGATTTTCACTCAAATTTGTAAGTTTCCAACCTAGAACGATCCTTAAAGTAAACCATGACTAGTAAGATCATATCATGTGGTATCAGAGCCTGGTTCTGGAGAAAATGACCTAAATGTTTCTCTTGAGATCCTTATCACAAATGAACTTATTGGATGCACAAGATTGCTTAAAACCCTAATTGGACAAGAATAAGACTAGGGAGGACGAAAATGACCTAAATGTTCATCCAATGACACAAACACACCTATTGGATGCACAAGATTGGTTAGAAACCCTAATTGGACAAGAATATGCCTAGGGAGGATGAAAATGACCTAAATATTCATCCAATGACACAAATGAACTTATTGGATGCAAAAGATTGCTTAAAACCCTAATTGGACAAGAATAAGACTAGGGAGGACGAAAATGACCTAAATGTTCATCCAATGACACAAACACACCTATTGGATGCACAAGATTGGTTAGAAACCCTAATTCGACAAGAATAAGCCTTGGGAGGACGAAAATGACCTAAATGTTCATCCAATGACACAAATGAACTTATTGGATGCACAAGATTGGTTAAAAACCCTAATTGGACAAGAATAAGCCTAGGGAGGACGAAAATGACCTAAATGTTCATCCAATGACACAAACACACCTATTGGATGCACAAGATTGGTTAGAAACCCTAATTGGACAAGAATAACCATAGGAAGCACGAAAATGACCTAAATGTTAATCCAATGACACAAATGAACTTATTGGATGCACAAGATTGGTTAAAAACCCTAATTGGACAAGAATAAGCCTAGGGAGGACGAAAATAACCTAAATGTTCATCAAATGACTAAACACACCTATTGGATGCACAAGATTGGTTAGAAACCCTAATTGGACAACAATAAGCCTAGATAGGACGAAAATGACCTAAATGTTCACCCAATGACACAAATGAACTTATTGGATGCACAAGATTGGTTAAAAACCCTAATTGGACAAGAATAAGCCTAGGGAGGACGAAAATGACCTAAATGTTCATCCAATGACACAAACACACCTATTAGATGCACAAGATTGGTTAGAAACCCTAATTGGACAAGAATAACCATAGGAAGCACGAAAATGACCTAAATGTTAATCCAATGACACAAATGAACTTATTGGATGCACAAGATTGGTTAAAAACCCTAATTGGACAAGAATAAGCCTAGGGAGGACGAAAATAACCTAAATGTTCATCAAATGACTAAACACACCTATTGGATGCACAAGATTGGTTAGAAACCCTAATTGGACAACAATAAGCCTAGATAGGACGAAAATGACCTAAATGTTCACCCAATGACACAAATGAACTTATTGGATGCACAAGATTGGTTAAAAACCCTAATTGGACAAGAATAAGCCTAGGGAGGACGAAAATGACCTAAATGTTCATCCAATGACACAAACACACCTATTGGATGCACAAGATTGGTTAAAAACTCTAATTGGACAAGAATAAGCATAGGGAGGACGAAAATGACCTAAATGTTCATCCAATGACATAAACACACCTATTGGATGCACAAGATTGGTTAGAAACCCTAATTGGACAAGAATAAGCATTGGGAGGACGAAAATGACCTAAATGTTCATCCAATGACACAAATGAACTTATTCGATGCACAAGATTGGTTAAAAAACCTAATTGGACAAGAATAAGCCTAGGGAGGATGAAAATGACCTAAATGTTCATCCAATGACACAAATGAACTTATTGGATGCACAAGATTGGTTAGAAACCCTAATTGGACAAGAATAAGCCTTGGGAGGACGAAAATGACCTAAATGTTCATCCAATGACACAAATGAACTTATTGGATGCACAAGATTGGTTAAAAACCCTAATTGGACAAGAATAAGCCTAGGGAGGACGAAAATGACCTAAATGTTCATCCAATGACACAAACACACCTATTGGATGCACAAGATTGTTTAGAAACCCTAATTGGACAAGAATAAGCCTAGGGAGGACGAAAATGACCTAAATGTTCATCCAATGACATAAATGAACTTATTGGATGCACAAGATTGGTTAAAAACCCTAATTGGACAAGAATAAGCCTAGGGAGGACGAAAATGACCTAAATGTTCATCCAATGACACAAACACACCTATTGGATGCACTAGATTGGTTAGAAACCCTAATTGGACAAGAATAAGTCTAGGGAGGACGAAAATGACCTAAATGTTAATCCAATGACACAAATGAACTTATTGGATGCACAAGATTGGTTAAAAACCCTAATTGGACAAGAATAAGCCTAGGGAGGACGAAAATGACCTAAATGTTCATCCAATGACACAAACACACCTATTGGATGCACAAGATTGGTTAGAAACCCTAATTGGACAAGAATAAGCCTAGGGAGGATGAAAACGACCTAAATATTCATCCAATGACACAAATGAACTTATTGGATGCACAAGATTGCTTAAAACCCTAATTGGACAAGAATAAGACTAGGGAGGACGAAAATGACCTAAATGTTCATCCAATGACACAAACACACCTATTGGATGCACAAGATTGGTTAGAAACCCTAATTGGACTAGAAAAAGTCTAGGGAGGACGAAAATGACCTAAATGTTAATCCAATGACACAAATGAAGTTATTGGATGCACAAGATAGCTTAAAACCCTAATTGGAAAAGAATAAGACTAGGGAGGACGAAAATAACCTAAATGTTCATCCAATGACACAAACACACCTATTGGATGCACAAGATTGGTTAGAAACCCTAATTTGACAAGAATAAGCATAGGGAGGACGAAAATGACCTAACTATTCATCCAATGACACAAATGAACTTATTGGATGCACAAGATTGCTTAAAACCCTAATTGGACAAGAATAAGACTAGGGAGGACGAAAATGACCTAAATGTTCATCCAATGACACAAACACACCTATTGGATGCACAAGATTGGTTAGAAACCATAATTGGACAAGAATATGCCTAGGGAGGATGAAAATGACCTAAATATTCATCCAATGACACAAATGAACTTATTGGATGCACAAGATTGCTTAAAACCCTAATTGGACAAGAATAAGACTAAAGGACGAAAATGACCTAAATGTTCATCCAATGACACAAACACACCTATTGGATGCACAAGATTGGTTAGAAACCCTAATTGGACAAGAATAAGCCTTGGGAGGACGAAAATGACCTAAATGTTCATCCAATGACACAAATGAACTTATTGGATGCACAAGATTGGTTAAAAACCCTAATTGGACAAGAATAAGCCTAGGGAGGACGAAAATCACCTAAATGTTCATCCAATGACACAAACACACCTATTGGATGCACAAGATTGGTTAAAAACCTTAATTGGACAAGAATAAGCCTAGGGAGGACGAAAATGACCTAAATGTTCATCCAATGACACAAATGAACTTATTGGATGCACAAGATTGGTTAAAAACCCTAATTGGACAAGAATAAGCCTAGAGAGGACAAAAATGACCTAAATGTTCATCCAACGACACAAATGAACTTATTGGATGCACAAGATTGCTTCAAAACCCTAATTGGACAAGAATAAGCCTAGGGAGGAAGAAAATGACCTAAATGTTCATCCAATGACACAAATGAACTTATTGGATGCACAAGATTGGTTAAAAACCCTAATTGGACAAGAATAAGCCTAGGGAGGACGAAAATGACCTAAATGTTCATCCAATGACACAAATGAACTTATTGGATGCACAAGATTGGTTAAAAACCCTAATTGGACAAGAATAAGCCTAGGGAGGACGAAAATGACCTAAATGTTCATCCAATGACACAAACACACCTATTGGATGCACAAGATTGGTTAAAAACCCTAATTGGACAAGAATATGCCTAAGGAGGACGAAAATGACCTAAATGTTCATCCAATGACACAAATGAACTTATTGGATGCACATGGATGGTTAAAAACCCTAATTGGACAAGAATAAGCCTTGGGAGGACGAAAATGACCTAAATGTTCATCCAATGACACAAATGAACTTATTGGATGCACAAGATTGGTTAAAAACCCTAATTGGACAAGAATAAGCCTAGGGAGGACGAAAATGACCTAAATGTTCATCCAATGACACAAATGAACTTATTGGATGCACAAGATTGGTTAAAAACCCTAATTGGACAAGAATAGGCCTAGGGAGGACGAAAATGACCTAAATGTTCATCCAATGACACAAATGAACTTATTGGATGCACAAGATTGGTAAAAAACCCTAATTGGACAAGAATAAGCCTAGGGAGGACGAAAATGACCTAAATGTTCATCCAATGACACAAACACACCTATTGGATGCCCAAGATTGGTTAAAAACCCTTATTGGACAAGAATAAGCGTAGGGAGGACGAAAATGACCTAAATGTTCATCCAATGACACAAACACACCTATTGGATGCACAAGATTGGTTAAAAACACTAATTGGACAAGAATAAGCCTAGGGTGGACGAAAATGACCTAAATGTTAATCCAATGACACAATTGAACTTATTGGATGCACAAGATTGGTTAAAAACCCTAATTGGACAAGAATAAGCCTAGGGAGGACGAAAATGACCTAAATGTTCATCCAATGACACAAACACACCTATTAGATGCACAAGATTGTTTAGAAACCCTAATTGGACAAGAATAAGCCTAGGGAGGACGAAAATGACCTAAATGTTCATCCAATGACACAAATGAACATATTGGATAAACAAGATTGGTTAAAAACCCTAATTGGACAAGAATAAGCATAGGGAAGACGAAAATGACCTAAATGTTCATCCAATGACACAAACACACCTATTGGATGCACAAGATTGGTTAGAAACCCTAATTGGACAAGAATATGCCTAGGGAGGATGAAAATGAACAAAATATTCATCCAATGACACAAATGAACTTATTGGATGCACAAGATTGCTTAAAACCCTAATTTGACAAGAATAAGACTAGGGAGGACGAAAATGACCTAAATGTTCATCCAATGACACAAACACACCTATTGGATGCACAAGATTGGTTAGAAACCCTAATTGGACAAGAATAAGCCTTGGGAGGACGAAAATGACCTAAATGTTCATCCAATGACACAAATGAACTTATTGGATGCACAAGATTGGTAAAAAACCCTAATGGGACAAGAATAAGCCTAGGGAGGACGAAAATGACCTAAATGTTCATCCAATGACACAAACACACCTATTGGATGCACAAGATTGGTTAGAAACCCTAATTGGACAAGAATAAGCCTAGCGAGGACGAAAATGACCTAAATGTTAATCCAATGACACAAATGAACTTATTGGATGCACAAGATTGCTTAAAACCCTAATTTGACAAGAATAAGACTAGGGAGGACGAAAATAACCTAAATGTTCATCCAATGACACAAACACACCTATTGGATGCACAAGATTGGTTAGAAACCATAATTTGACAAGAATAAGCATAGGGAGGACGAAAATGACCTAACTAATCATCCAATGACACAAATGAACTTATTGGATGCACAAGATTGCTTAAAACCCTAATTGGACAAAAATAAGACTAGGGAGGACGAAAATGACCTAAATGTTCATCCAATGACACAAACACAACTATTGGATGCACAAGATTGGTTAGAAACCCTAATTGGACAAGAATATGCCTAGGGAGGATGAAAATGACCTAAATATTCATCCAATGACACAAATGAACTTATTGGATGCACAAGATTGCTTAAAACCCTAATTGGACAAGAATACGACTAGGGAGGACGAAAATGACCTAAATGTTCATCCAATGACACAAACACACCTATTGGATGCACAAGATTGGTTAGAAACCCTAATTGGACAAGAATATGCCTAGGGAGGACGAAAATGACCTAAATATTCATCCAATGACACAAATGAACTTATTGGATGCACAAGATTGCTTAAAACCCTAATTGGACAAGTATAAGACTTAGGAGGACGAAAATGACCTAAATGTTCATCCAATGACACAAACACACCTATTGGATGCACAAGATTGGTTAGAAACCCTAATTGGACAAGAATAAGCCTAGGGAGGACGAAAATGACCTAAATGTTCATCCAATGACACAAACACACCTATTGGATGCACAAGATTGGTTAAAAACCCTAATTGGACAAGAATAAGCCTAGGGAGGACGAAAATGACCTAAATGTTCATCCAATGACACAAATACACCAATTGGATGCACCAGATTGGTTAGAAACCCTAATTGGACAAGAATAAGCCTAGGGAGGACAAAAATGACCTAAATGTTCATCCAATAACACAAATGAACTTATTGGATGCACAAGATTGCTTAAAAACTCTAATTAGACAAGAATAAGCCTAGGGAGGACGAAAATGACCTAAATGTTCATCCAATGACACAAACACACCTATTGGATGCACAAGATTGGTTAAAAACCCTAATTGGAAAAGAATAAGCCTAGGGAGGACGAAAATGACCTAAATGTTCATCCAACGACACAAATGAACTTATTGGATGCACATGATTGCTTAAAACCCTAATTGGATAAGAAGAAGCCTTGGGAGGACGAAAATGACCTAAATGTTCATCAAATGACACAAACACACCTATTGGATGCACAAGATTGGCTTAAAACCCTAATTGGACAAGAATAAGACAAGGGACGACGAAAATGACCTAAATGTTCATCCAATGACACAAATGAACTTATTGGATGCACAAGATTGCTTAAAACCCTAATTGGACAAGAATAAGACTAGGGAGGACGAAAATGACCTAAATGTTCATCCAATGACACAAACACACCTATTGGATGCACAAGATTGGTTAGAAACCCTAATTGGACAAGAATAAGCCTAGGGAGGACGAAAATGACCTAAATGTTCATCCAATGACACAAATGAACTTATTGGATGCACAAGATTGCTTAAAACCCTAATTGGACAAGAATAAGACTAGGGAGGACGAAAATGACCTAAATGTTCATCCAATTACACAAACACACCTATTGGATGCACAAGATTGGTTAAAAACCCTAGTTGGACAAGAATAAGCTTTGGGAGGATGAAAATGACATAAATGTTCATCCAATGACACAAATGAACTTATTGGATGCACAAGATTGCTTAAAACCCTAATTGGACAAGAATAAGACTAGGGAGGACGAAAATGACCTAAATGTTCATCCAATGACACAAACACACCTATTGGATGCACAAGATTGGTTAGAAACCCTAATTGGACAAGAATAAGCATAGGGAGGACGAAAATGACCTAACTATTCATCCAATGACACAAATGAACTTATTGGATGCACAAGATTGCTTAAAACCCTAATTGGACAAGAATAAGACTAGGGAGGACGAAAATGACCTAAATGTTCATCCAATGACACAAACACACCTATTGGATGCACAAGATTGGTTAGAAACCCTAATAGGACAAGAATAAGCCTTGGGAGGACGAAATTGACCTAAATGTTCATCCAATGACACAAATGAACTTATTGGATGCACAAGACTGGTTAAAAACCCTAATTGGACAAGAATAAGCCTACGGAGGACGAAAATGACCTAAATGTTCGTCCAATGACACAAACACACCTATTGGATGCACAAGATTGGTTAAAAACCCTAATTGGACAAGAATAAGCCTAGGGAGGACGAAAATGACCTAAATGTTCATCCAATGACACAAACACACCTATTGGATGCACACGATTGGTTAGAAACCCTAATTTGACAAGAATAAGCCTAGGGAGGACGAAAATGACCTAACTATTCATCCAATGACACAAATGAACTTATTGGATGCACAAGATTGCTTAAAACCCTAATTGGACAAGAATAAGACTAGGGAGGACAAAAATAACCTAAATGTTCATCCAATGACACAAACACACCTATTGGATGCACAAGATTGGTTAGAAACCTAATTTGACAAGAATAAGACTAGGGAGGACGAAAATGACCTAAATGTTCATCCAATGACACAAATGAAGTTATTGGATGCACAAGATTGGTTAAAAACCCTAATTGGACAAGAATAAGCCTAGGGAGGACGAAAATGACCTAAATGTTCATCCAATGACACAAACACACCTATTGGATGCACACGATTGGTTAGAAACCCTAATTTGATAAGAATAAGCCTAGGGAGGACGAAAATGACCTAACTATTCATCCAATGACACAAATGAACTTATTGGATGCACAAGATTGCTTAAAACCCTAATTGGACAAGAATAAGACTAGGGAGGACGAAAATGACCTAAATGTTCATCCAATGACACAAACACACCTATTTGATGCACAAGATTGGTTCGAAACCCTAATTGGACAAGAATAAGCCTTGGGAGGACGAAAATGACCTAAATGTTCATCCAATGACACAAATGAACTTATTGGATGCACAAGATTGGTTAAAAACCCTAATTGGACAAGAATAAGCCTAGGGAGGACGAAAATGACCTAACTATTCATCCAATGACACAAATGAACTTATTGGATGCACAAGATAGCTTAAAACCCTAATTGGACAAGAATACGACTAGGGAGGACGAAAATGACCTAAATGTTCATCCAATGACACAAACACACCTATTGGATGCACAAGATTGGTTAGAAACCCAAATTGGGCAAGAATATGCCTAGGGAGGATGAAAATGACCTAAATATTCATCCAATGACACAAATGAAATTATTGGAAGCACAAGATTGCTTAAAACCCTAATTGGACAAGAATAAGACTTGGGAGACAAAAATGACCTAAATGTTCATCCAATGACACAAACACACCTATTGGATGCACAAGATTGGTTAGAAACCCTAATTGGACAAGAATAAGCCTTGGGAGGACGAAAATGACCTAAATGTTCATCCAATGACACAAATGAACTTATTGGATGCACAAGATTGGTTAAAAACCCTAATTGGACAAGAATAAGCCTACAGAGGACGAAAATGACCTAAATGTTAATCCAATGACACAAATGAACTTATTGGATGCACAAGATTGGTTAAAAACCCTAATTGGACAAGAATAAGCCTAGGGAGGACGAAAATGACCTAAATGTTCATCCAATGACACAATTGAACTTGTTAGATGCACAAGATTGGTTAAAAACCCTAATTGGACAAGAATAAGCCTAGGGAGGATGAAAATGACCTAAATATTCATCCAATGACACAAATGAAATTATTGGAAGCACAAGATTGCTTAAAACCCTAATTGGACAAGAATAAGACTTTGGAGACGAAAATGACCTAAATGTTCATCCAATGTCACAAACACACCGATTGGATGCACAAGATTGGTTAGAAACCCTAATTGGACAAGAATAAGCCTTGGGAGGACGAAAATGACCTAAATGTTCATCCAATGACACAAATGAACTTATTGGATGCACAAGATTGGTTAAAAACCCTAATTGGACAAGAATAAGCCTAGAGAGGACGAAAATAACCTAAATGTTCATCAAATGACTAAACACACCTATTGGATGCAAAAGATTGGTTAGAAACCCTAATTGGACAAGAATAAGCCTAGGGAGGACGAAAATGACCTAAGTGTTCACCCAATGACACAAATGAACTTATTGGATGCACAAAATTGGTTAAAAACCCTAATTGGACAAGAATAAGCCTAGGGAGGACGAAAAGGACCTAAATGTTCTTCCAATGACACAAACACACCTATTGGATGCACAAGATTGGTTAAAAACCCTAATTGGACAAAAATAAGCCTACGGAGGACGAAAATGACCTAAATGTTCATCCAATGACACAAACACACCTATTGGATGCACAAGATTGGTTAGAAACCCTAATTGGACAAGAATAAGCCTAGGGAGGACGAAAATGACCTAAATGTTAATCCAATGACACAAATGAACTTATTGGATGCACAAGATTGGTTAAAAACCCTAATTGGACAAGAATAAGCCTAGGGAGGACGAAAATGACCTAAATGTTAATCCAATGACACAAATGAACTTATTGGATGCACAAGATTGCTTAAAACCCTAATTTGACAAGAATAAGACTAGGGAGGACGAAAATAACCTAAATGTTCATCCAATGACACAAACACACCTATTGGATGCACAAGATTGGTTAGAAACCATAATTTGACAAGAATAAGCATAGGGAGGACGAAAATGACCTAACTATTCATCCAATGACACAAATGAACTTATTGGATGCACAAGATTGCTTAAAACCCTAATTGGACAAGAATAAGACTAGGGAGGACGAAAATGACCTAAATGTTCGTCCAATGACACAAACACACCTATTGGATGCACAAGATTGGTTAGAAACCCTAATTGGACAAGAATATGCCTAGGGAGGATGAAAATGACCTAAATATTCATCCAATGACACAAATGAACTTATTGGATGCACAAGATTGCTTAAAACCCTAGTTGGACAAGAATAAGCCTAGGGAGGACGAAAATGACCTAAATGTTCATCCAATGACACAAACACACCAATTGGATGCACAAGATTGGTTAAAAACCCTAATTGCACAAGAATAAGCCTAGGGAGGGCGAAAATGACCTAAATGTTCATCCAATGACACAAATGAACTTATTGGATGCACAAGATTGGTTAAAAACCCTAATTGGACAAGAATAAGACTAGGGAGGACGAAAATGACCTAAATGTTAATCCAATGACACAAACACACCTATTGGATGCACAAGATTGGTTAGAAACCCTAATTGCACAAGAATAAGCCTAGGGAGAGCGAAAATGACCTAAATGTTAATCCAATGACACAAATGAACTTATTGGATGCACAAGATTGGTTAAAAACCCTAATTGGACAAGAATAAGACTAGGAAGGACGAAAATGACCTAAAGGTTCATCCAATGACACAAACACACCTATTGGATGCACAAGATTGGTTAGAAACCCTAATTGAACAAGAATAAGCCTAGGAAGGACGAAAATGACCTAAATGTTAATCCAATGACACAAATGAACTTATTGGATGCACAAGATTGCTTAAAACCCTAATTTGACAAGAATAAGACTAGGGAGGACGAAAATAACCTAAATGTTCATCCAATGACACAAACACACCTATTGGATGCACAAGATTGGTTAGAAACCATAATTTGACAAGAATAAGCATAGGGAGGACGAAAATGACCTAACTAATCATCCAATGACACAAATGAACTTATTGGATGCACAAGATTGCTTAAAACCCTAATTGGACAACAATAAGACTAGGGAGGACGAAAATGACCTAAATGTTCATCCAATGACACAAACACAACTATTGGATGCACAAGATTGGTTAGAAACCCTAATTGGACAAGAATATGCCTAGGGAGGATGAAAATGACCTAAATATTCATCCAATGACACAAATGAACTTATTGGATGCACAAGATTGCTTAAAACCCTAATTGGACAAGAATACGACTAGGGAGGACGAAAATGACCTAAATGTTCATCCAATGACACAAACACACCTATTGGATGCACAAGATTGGTTAGAAACCCTAATTGGACAAGAATATGCCTAGGGAGGACGAAAATGACCTAAATATTCATCCAATGACACAAATGAACTTATTGGATGCACAAGATTGCTTAAAACCCTAATTGGACAAGAATAAGACTAGGGAGGACGAAAAAGACCTAAATGTTCATCCAATGACACAAACACACCTATTGGATGCACAAGATTGGTTAGAAACCCTAATTGGACAAGAATAAGCCTATGGAGGACGAAAATGACCTAAATGTTAATCCAATGACACAAATGAACTTATTGGAGGCACAAGATTGGTTAAAAACCCTAATTGGACAAGAATAAGCCTAGGGAGGACGAAAATGACCTAAATGTTCATCCAATGACACAAACACACCTATTGGATGCACAAGATTGGTTAGAAACCCTAATTGGACAAGAATAAGCCTTGGGAGGACGAAAATGACCTAAATGTTCATCCAATGACACAACTGAACTTATTGGATGCACAAGATTGGTTAAAACCCCTAATTGGACAAGAATAAGCCTAGGGAGGACGAAAATGACCTAAATGTTCATTCAATGACACAAACACACCAATTGGATGATCAAGATTGGTTAGAAACCCTAATTGGAGAAGAATAAGCCTAGGGAGGACGAAAATGACCTAAATGTTAATCCAATAACACAAATGAACTTATTGGATGCACAAGATTGGTTAAAAACCCTAATTGGACAAGAATAAGCCTAGGGAGGACGAAAATAACCTAAATGTTCATCAAATGACTAAACACACCTATTGGATGCACAAGATTGGATAGAAACCCTAATTGGACAAGAATAAGCCTAGGGAGGACGAAAATGACCTAAATGTTCATCCAATGACACAAATGAACTTATTGGATGCACAAGATTGGTTAAAAACCCTAATTGGACAAGAATAAGCCTAGGGAGGACGAAAATGACCTAACTATTCCTCCAATGACACAAATGAACTTATTGGATGCACAAGATTGCTTAAAACCCTAATTGGACAAGAATAAGACTAGGGAGGACGAAAATGACCTAAATGTTCATCCAATGACACAAACACACCTATTGGATGCACAAGATTGGTTAGAAACCCTAATTGGACAAGAATATGCCTAGGGAGGACGAAAATGACCTAAATATTCATCCAATGACACAAATGAACTTATTGGATGCACAAGATTGCTTAAAACCCTAATTGGACAAGTATAAGACTTGGGAGGACGAGAATGACCTAAATGTTCATCCAATGACACAAACACACCTATTGGATGCACAAGATTGGTTAGAAACCCTAATTGGACAAGAATAAGCCTTGGGAGGACGAAAATGACCTAAATGTTCATCCAATGACACAAATGAACTTATTGGATGCACAGGATTGGTTGAAAATCCTAATTGGACAAGAATAAGCCTAGGGAGGACGAAAATGACCTAAATGTTCATCCAATGACACAAACACACCTATTGGATGCACAAGATTGGTTAGAAACCCTAATTGGACAGGCATAAGCCTAGGGAGGACGAAAATGACCTAAATGTTAATACAATGACACAAATGAACTTATTGGATGCACAAGATTGGTTAAAAACCCTAATTGGACAAGAATAAGCCGAGGGAGGACGAAAATGACCTAAATGTTCATCCAATGACACAAACACACCTATTGGATGCACAAGATTGGTTAGAAACCCTAATTGCACAAGAATAAGCCTAGGGAGGACGAAAATGACCTAAATGTTCATCCAATGACACAAACACACCTATTGGATGCACAAGATTGGTTACAAACTCTAATTGGACAAGAATAAGCCTCGGGAGGACGAAAATGACCTAAATGTTCATCCAATGACACAAATGAACTTATTGGATGCACAAGATTGGTTAAAAACCCTAATTGGACAAGAATAAGCCTAGGGAGGACGAAAATGTCCTAAATGTTAATCCAATGACACAAATGAACTTATTGGATGCACAAGATTGCTTAAAACCCTAGTTGGACAAGAATAAGCCTAGGGAGGACGAAAATGACCTAAATGTTCATCCAATGACACAAACACACCAATTGGATGCACAAGATTGGTTAAAAACCCTAATTGCACAAGAATAAGCCTAGGGAGGGCGAAAATGACCTAAATGTTCATCCAATGACACAAATGAACTTATTGGATGCACAAGATTGGTTAAAAACCCTAATTGGACAAGAATAAGAATAGGGAGGACGAAAATGACCTAAATGTTAATCAAATGACACAAACACACCTATTGGATGCACAAGATTGGTCAGAAACCCTAATTGCACAAGAATAAGCCTAGGGAGAGCGAAAATGACCTAAATGTTAATCCAATGACACAAATGAACTTATTGGATGCACAAGATTGGTTAAAAACCCTAATTGGACAAGAATAAGCCTAGGGAGGACGAAAATGACCTAAATGTTCATCCAATGACATAAACACACCTATTGGATGCACAAGATTGGTTAGAAACCCTAATTGGACAAGAATAAGCCAAGGGAGGACGAAAATGACCTAAATGTTAATCCAATGACACAAATGAATTTATTGGATGCACAAGATTGATTAAAAACCCTAATTGGACAAGAATAAGCCTAGGGAGGATGAAAATAACCTAAATGTTCATCCAATGACACAAATGAACTTATTGGATGCACAAGATTGGTTAAAAACCATAATTGGACAAGAATAAGCCTAGGGAGGACGAAAATGACCTAAATGTTCATCCTATGACACAAACACGCCTATTGGATGCACAAGATTGGTTAAAAACCTTAATTGCACAAGAATAAGCCTAGGGAGGGCGAAAATGACCTAAATGTTCATCCAATGACACAAATGAACTTATTGGATGTATAAGATTGGTTAAAAACCCTAATTGGAAAAGAATAAGACTAGGGAGGACGAAAATGACCTAAATGTTAATCTAATGACACAAACACACTTATTGGATGCACAAGATTGGTTAGAAACCCGAATTGCACAAGAATAAGCCTAGGGAGAGCGAAAATGACCTAAATGTTAATCCAATGACACAAATGAACTTATTGGATGCACAAGATTGGTTAAAAACCCTAATTGGACAAGAATAAGACTAGGGAGGACGAAAATGACCTAAATGTTCATCCAATGACACAAACACACCTATTGGATGCACAAGATTGGTTAAAAACCCTAATTGGACAAGAATAAGCCTAGGGAGGACGAAAATGACCTAAATGTTCATCCAATGACACAAACACACCTATTGGATGCACAAGATTGGTTAAAAATCTTAATTGCACAAGAATAAGCCTAGGGAGGGCGAAAATGACCTAAATGTTCATCCAATGACACAAATGAACTTATTGGATGTATAAGATTGGTTAAAAACCCTAATTGGACAAGAATAAGACTAGGGAGGACGAAAATGACCTAAATGTTAATCTAATGACACAAACACACTTATTGGATGCACAAGATTGGTTAGAAACCCGAATTGCACAAGAATAAGCCTAGGGAGAGCGAAAATGACCTAAATGTTAATCCAATGACACAAATGAACTTATTGGATGCACAAGATTGGTTAAAAACCCTAATTGGACAAGAATAAGACTAGGGAGGACGAAAATGACCTAAATGTTAATCCAATGACACAAACACACCTATTGGATGCACAAGATTGGTTAGAAACCCTAATTGCACAAGAATAAGCCTAGGGAGAGCGAAAATGACCTAAATGTTAATCCAATGACACAAATGAACTTATTGGATGCACAAGATTGGTTAAAAACCCTAATTGGACAAGAATAAGACTAGGAAGGACGAAAATGACCTAAAGGTTCATCCAATGACACAAACACACCTATTGGATGCACAAGATTGGTTAGAAACCCTAATTGAACAAGAATAAGCCTAGGAAGGACGAAAATGACCTAAATGTTAATCCAATGACACAAATGAACTTATTGGATGCACAAGATTGCTTAAAACCCTAATTTGACAAGAATAAGACTAGGGAGGACGAAAATAACCTAAATGTTCATCCAATGACACAAACACACCTATTGGATGCACAAGATTGGTTAGAAACCATAATTTGACAAGAATAAGCATAGGGAGGACGAAAATGACCTAACTAATCATCCAATGACACAAATGAACTTATTGGATGCACAAGATTGCTTAAAACCCTAATTGGACAAGAATAAGACTAGGGAGGACGAAAATGACCTAAATGTTCATCCAATGACACAAACACACCTATTGGATGCACAAGATTGGTTAGAAACCCTAATTGGGCAAGAATAAGCCTTGGGAGGACGAAAATGACCTAAATGTTCATCCGATGAACCAAATGAACTTATTGGATGCACAAGATTGGTTAAAAACCCTAATTGGACAAGAATAAGCCTAGGGAGGACGAAAATGACCTAAATGTTCATCCAATGACACAAACACACCTATTGGATGCACAAGATTCGTAAGAAACCCTAATTGGACAAGAATAAGCCTAGGGAGGACGAAACTGACCTAAATGTTCATCCAATGACACAAACACACCTATTGGATGCACAAGATTGGTTAAAAACCCTAATTGGACAAGAATAAGCCTAGGGTGGACGAAAATGACCTAAATGTTTATCCAATGACACAAATGAACTTAATGGATGCACAAGATTCGTTAGAAACCCTAATTGGACAAGAATAAGCCTAGGGAGGACGAAACTGACCTAAATGTTCATCCAATGACACAAACACACCTATTGGATGCACAAGATTGGTTAAAAACCCTAATTGGACAAGAATAAGCCTAGGGAGGACGAAAATGACCTAAATGTTCATCCAATGACACAAATACACCTATTGGATGCACAAGATTGGTTAAAAACCCTAATTGGACAAGAATAAGACTAGGGAGGACGAAAATGACCTAAATGTTCATCCAATGACACAAATGAACTTATTGGATGCACAAGATTGCTTAAAAATCCCAATTGGACAAGAATAAGCCTAGGGAGGACGAAAATGACCTAAATGTTCATCCAAAGACACAAACACACCTATTGGATGCACAAGATTGGTTAAAAACCCTAATTGGACAACAATAAGCCTAGGGAGGATGAAAATGACCTCAATGTTCATCTAATGACACAAACACACCTATTGGATGCACAAGATTGGTTAAAAACCCTAATTGCACAAAACTAAGCCTAGTGAGGACGAAAATAACCTAAATGTTCATTCAATGACACAAATGAACTTATTGGATGCACAAGATTGCTTAAAACCCTAATTGGACAAGAATAAGACTAGGGAGGACGAAAATGACCTAAATGTTCATCCAATGACACAAACACACCTATTGGATGCACAAGATTGGTTAGAAACCCTAATTGAACAAGAATAAGCCTAGGGAGGACGAAAATGACCTAAATGTTCATCCAATGAAACAAATGAACTTATTGGATGCATAAGATTGCTTAAAAACCCTAATTGGACAAGAATAAGACTAGGGAGGACGAAAATGACCTAAATGTTCATCCAATGACTCAAATACACGTATTGGATGCACAAGATTGGTTAGAAACCCTAATTAGACAAGAATAAGCCTAGGGAGGACGAAACTGACCTAAATGTTCATCCAATGACACAAACTCACCTATTGGATGCACAAGATTGGTTAAAAAGCCTAATTGGACAAGAATAAGCCTAGGGAGGACGAAAATGACCTAAATGTTCATCCAATGACACAAATGAACTTATTGGATGCACAAGATTGCTTAAAAACCCCAATTAGACAAGAATAAGCCTAGGGAGGATGAAAATGACCTAAATGTTCATCCAATGACACAAATACACCTATTGGATGCACAAGATAGGTTAGAAACCCTAATTGGACAAGAATAAGCCTAGGGAGGACGAAAATGACCTAAATGTTCATCCAATGACACAAACACACCTATTGGATGCACAAGATTGGTTAAAAACCCGAATTGGACAAGAATAAGCCTAGGGAGGACGAAAATGACCTAAATGTTCATCGAATGACACAAATGAACTTATTGGATGCACAAGATTGGTTAGAAACCCTAATTGGACAAGAATAATTCTAGGGGGGACGAAAATGACCTAAATGTTCATCCAATGACACAAATGAACTTATTGGATGCACAAGATTGGTTAAAAATTCTAATTGGACAAGAATAAGCCTAGGGAGGACGAAAATGACCTAAATGTTCATCCAATGACACAAACACACCTATTGGATGCACAAGATTGGTTAAAAACATTAATTGGACAAGAATAAGCCTAGGGAGGACGAAAATGACCTAAATGTTCATCCAATGACACAAATGAACTTATTTGATGCACAAGATTGCTTAAAAACCCTAAATGGACAAGAATAAGCCTAGGGAGGACGAAAATGACCTAAATGTTCATCCAATGACACAAATACACCTATTGGATGCACAAGATTGGTTAAAAACCCTAATTGGACAAGAATAAGCCTAGGGAGGACGAAAATGACCTAAATGTTCATCCAATGACACAAACACACCAATTGGATGCACAAGATTGGTTAAAAACCCTAATTGCACAAGAATAAGCCTAGGGAGGGCGAAAATGACCTAAATGTTCATCCAATGACACAAATGAACTTATTGGATGCACAAGATTGGTTAAAAACCCTAATTGGACAAGAATAAGACTAGGGAGGACGAAAATGACCTAAATGTTAATCCAATGACACAAACACACCTATTGGATGCAAAAGATTGGTTAGAAACCCTAATTGCACAAGAATAAGCCTAGGGAGAGCGAAAATGACCTAAATGTTAATCCAATGACACAAATGAACTTTTTGGATGCACAAGATTGGTTAAAAACCCAAATTGGACAAGAATAAGACTAGGAAGGACGAAAATGACCTAAAGGTTCATCCAATGACACAAACACACCTATTGGATGCACAAGATTAGTTAGAAACCCTAATTGAACAAGAATAAGCCTAGGAAGGACGAAAATGACCTAAATGTTAATCCAATGACACAAATGAACTTATTGGATGCACAAGATCGGTTAAAAACCCTAATTGGACAAGAATAAGCATAGGGAGGACGAAAATGACCTAAATGTTCATCCAATGACACAAATGAACTTATTGGATGCATAACATTGGTTAAAAACCCTAATTGGACAAGAATAAGCTTAGGGTGGACGAAAATGACCTAATTGTTCATCCAATGACACAAATGAACTTATTGGATGCACATGATTGGTTAAAAACCCTAATTGGACAAGAATAAGCCTAGGGAGGACGAAAATGACCTAAATGTTAATCCAATGACACAAATGAACTTATTGGATGCACAAGATTTCTTAAAAACCCTAGTTGGACAAGAATAAGCCTAAGGAGGACGAAAATGACCTAAATGTTCATCCAATGACACAAACACACCAATTGGATGCACAAGATTGGTTAAAAACCCTAATTGCACAAGAATAAGTCTAGGGAGGACGAAAATGACCTAAATGTTAATCCAATGACACAAATGAACTTATTGGATGCACAAGATTGGTTAAAAACCCTAATTGGACAAGAATAAGCCTAGGGAGGACGAAAATAACCTAAATGTTCATCAAATGACTAAACACACCTATTGGATGCACAAGATTGGATAGAAACCCTAATTGGACAAGAATAAGCCTAGGGAGGACGAAAATGACCTAAATGTTCATCCAATGACACAAATGAACTTATTGGATGCACAAGATTGGTTAAAAACCCTAATTGGACAAGAATAAGCCTAGGGAGGACGAAAATGACCTAAATGTTCATCCAATGACACAAACACACCTATTGGATGCCCAAGATTGGTTAAAAACCCTTATTGGACAAGAATAAGCTTAGGGAGGACGAAAATGACCTAAATGTTCATCCAATGACACAAACACACCTACTGGATGCACAAGATTGGTTAAAAACACTAATTGGACAAGAATAAGCCTAGGGTGGACGAAAATGACCTAAATGTTAATCCAATGACACAAATGAACTTATTGGATGCACAAGATTGGTTAAAAACCCTAATTGGACAAGAATAAGCCTAGGGAGGACGAAAATGACCTAAATGTTCATCCAATGACACAAACACACCTATTGGATGCACAAGATTGGTTAAAAACCCTAATTGGACAAGAATCAGCCTAGGGAGGACGAAAATGACCTAAATGTTAATCCAATGACACAAATGAACTTATTGGATGCACAAGATTGCTTAAAACCCTAATTTGACAAGAATAAGACTAGGGAGGACAAAAATAACCTAAATGTTCATCCAATGACACAAACACACCTATTGGATGCACAAGATTGGTTAGAAACCCTAATTTGACAAGAATAAGCATAGGGAGGACGAAAATGACCTAACAATTAATCCAATGACACAAATGAACTTATTGGATGCACAACATTGCTTAAAACCCTAATTGGACAAGAATAAGACTAGGGAGGACGAAAATGACCTAAATGTTCATCCAATGACACAAACACACCTATTGGATGCACAAGATTGGTTAGAAACCCTAATTGGACAAGAATATGCCTAGGGAGGATGAAAATGACCTAAATATTCATCCAATGACACAAATGAACTTATTGGATGCACAAGATTGCTTAAAACCCTAATTGGACAAGAATAAGACTAAAGGACGAAAATGACCTAAATGTTCATCGAATGACACAAACACACCTATTGGATGCACAAGATTGGTTAGAAACTCTAATTGGATAAGAATAAGCCTTGGGAGGACGAAAATGACCTAAATGTTCATCCAATGACACAAATGAACTTATTGGATGCACAAGATTGGTTAAAAACCCTAATTGGACAAGAATAAGCCTAGGGAGGACGAAAATGACCTAAATGTTAATCCAATGACACAAATGAACTTATTGGATGCACAAGATTGGTTAAAAACCCAAATTGGACAAGAATAAGCCTAGGGAGGACAAAAATGAGCTAAATGTTCATCCAATGACACAAACACACCTATTGGATGCACAAGATTGGTTAAAAACCCTAATTGGACAAGAATAAGCCTAGGGAGGACGAAAATGACCTAAATGTTCATCCAATGACACAAATGAACTTATTGGATGCACAAGATTGGTTAAAAACCCTAATTGGACAAGAATAAGCCTAGGGAGGACGAAAATGACCTAAATATCCATCCAATGACACAAATACACCTATTGGATGCACAAGATTCGTAAGAAACCCTAACTGGACAAGAATAAGCCTAGGGAGGACGAAAATGACCTAAATGTTCATCCAATGACACAAACACACCTATTGGATGCACAAGATTGGTTAAAAACCCTAATTGGACAAGAATAAGCCTAGGGTGGACGAAAATGACCTAAATGTTTATCCAATGACACAAATGAACTTATTGCATGCACAAGATTGGTTAAAAACCCTAATTGGATAAGCATAAGCCAAGGGAGGACGAAAATGACCTAAATGTTCATCCAATGACACAAACACACCTATTGGATGCACAAGATTGGTTAAAAACCCTAATTGGACAAGAATAAGCCTAGGGAGGACGAAAATGACCTAAATGTTCATCCAATGACACAAATACAACTATTGGATGCACAGGATTGGTTAGAAACCCTAATTGGACAAGAATAAGCCTAGGGAGGACGAAAATGACCTAAATGTTCATCCAATGACACAAACACACCTATTGGATGCACAAGATTGGTTAAAAACCCTAATTGGACAAGAATAAGCCTAGGGAGGACGAAAATGACCTAAATGTTAACCCAATGACACAAATGAATTTATTGGATGCACAAGATTGGTTAAAAACCCTAATTGGACAAGAATAAGCCTAGGGAGGACAAAAATGACCTAAATGTTCATCCAATGACAGAAATGAACATATTGGATGCACAAGATTGGTTAAAAACCCTAATTGGACAAGAATAAGCCTAGGGAAGACGAAAATGACCTAAATGTTCATCCAATGACACAAACACACCTATTGGATGCACAAGATTGGTTAAAAACCCTAATTGGACAAGAATAAGCCTAGGGAGGACGAAAATGACCTAAATGTTCATCCAATGACACAAACACACCTATTGGATGCACAAGATTGTTTAGAAACCCTAATTGGACAAGAATAAGCCTAGGGAGGACGAAAATGACCTAAATATTCATCCAATGACTCAAATGAACTTATTGGATGCACAAGATTGCTTAAAACCCTAATTGGACAAGAATAAGACTAGGGAGGACGAAAATTACCTAAATGTTCATCCAATGACACAAACACACCTATTGGATGCACAAGATTGGTTAGAAACCCTAATTGGACAAGAATAAGCCTAGGGAGGATGAAAATGACCTAAATATTCATCCAATGACACAAATGAACTTATTGGATGCACAAGATTGCTTAAAACCCTAATTGGACAAGAATAAGACTAGGGAGGACGAAAATGACCTAAATGTTCATCCAATGACACAAACACACCTATTGGATGCACAAGATTGGTTAAAATCCCTAATTGGACAAGAATTAGCCTAGGGAGGACGAAAATGACCTAAATGTTAATCCAATGACACAAATGAACTTATTGGATGCACAAGATTGCTTAAAACCCTAATTGGACAAGAATAAGCCTAGGGAGGACGAAAATGACCTAAATACTCATCCAATGACACAAACACACCTATTGGATGCACAAGATTGTTTAGAAACCCTAATTGGACAAGAATAAGCCTAGGGAGGACGAAAATGACATAAATGTTCATCCAATGACACAAACACACCTATTGGATGCACAAGATTGGTTAGAAACCCTAATTGGACAAGAATAAGCCTTGGGAGGACGAAAATGACCTAAATGTTCATCCAATGACACAAATGAACTTATTGGATGCACAGGATTGGTTGAAAATCCTAATTGGACAAGAATAAGCCTAGGGAGGACGAAAATGACCTAAATGTTCATCCAATGACACAAACACACCTATTGGATGCACAAGATTGGTTAGAAACCCTAATTGGACAAGAATAAGCCTAGGAAGGACAAAAATGACCTAAATGTTAATCCAATGACACAAATGAACTTATTGGATGCACAAGATTGGTTAAATACCCTAATTGATCAAGAATAAGCCTAGGGAGGACGAAAATGACCTAAATGTTCATCCAATGACACAAACACACCTATTGGATGCACAAGATTGGTTAGAAACCCTAATTGGACAAGAATAAGCCTTGGGAGGACGAAAATGACCTAAATGTTCATCCAATGACACAAATGAACTTATTGGATGCACAAGATTGGTTAAAAACCCTAATTGGACAAGAATAAGCCTTGGGTGGACGAAAATGACCTAAATGTTTATCCAATGACACAAATGAACTTATTGGATGCACAAGATTGGTTAAAAACCCTAATTGGACAAGAATAAGCCTAGGGAGGATGAAAAAGACCTGAATGTACATCCAATGAGACAAATGAACATATTGGATGCACAAGATTGGTTAAAAACCCTAATTGGACAAGAATAAGCCTAGGGAGGACGAAAATGACCTAAATGTTCATCCAATGACACAAATGAACTTATTGGATGCACAAGATTGGTTAAAAACCCTAATTGGACAAGAATAAGCCTAGGGTGGACGAAAATGACCTAAATGTTCATCCAATGACACAAATGAACTTATTGGATGCACAAGATTGGTTAAAAACCCTAATTGGACAAGAATAAGCCTAGGGTGGACGAAAATGAACTAAATGTTCATCCAATGACACAAATGAACTTATTGGATGCACAAGATTGCTTAAAACCCTAATTGGACAAGAATAAGACTAGGGAGGACGAAAATGACCTAAATGTTCATCCAATGACACAAACACACCTATTGGATGCACAAGATTGGTTAGAAACCCTAATTGAACAAGAATAAGCCTAGGGAGGACGAAAATGACCTAAATGTTCATCCAATGACACAAATGAACTTATTGGATGCACAAGATTGGTTAAAAACCATAATTGGACAAGAATAAGCCTAGGGAGGACGAAAATGACCTAAATGTTCCTCCAATGACACAAACACACCTATTGGATGCACAAGATTGGTTAGAAACACTAATTGGACAAGAATAAGCCTAGGAAGGACGAAAATGACCTAAATGTTAATCCAATGACACAAATGAACTTATTGGATGCACAAGATTGGTTAAAAACCCTAATTGGACAAGAATAAGCCTAGGGAGGACGAAAATGACCTAAATGTTCATCCAATGACACAAACACACCTATTGGATGCACAAGATTGGTTAGAAACCCTAATTGGACAAGAATAAGCTAAGGGAGGACGAAAATGACCTAAATGTTAATCCAATGACACAAATGAACTTATTGGATGCACAAGATTGGTTAAAAACCATAATTGGACAAGAATAAGCCTAGGGAGGACGAAAATAACCTAAATGTTCATCCAATGACACAAATGAACTTATTGGATGCACAAGATTGGTTAAAAACCCTAATTGGAAAAGAATAAGCCTAGGGAGGACGAAAATGACCTAAATGTTCATCCAATGACACAAATGAACTTATTGGATGCACAAGATTGGTTAAAAACCCTAATTGGACAAGAATAAGCCTAGGGAGGACGAAAATGACCTAAATGTTCATCCAATGACACAAACACACCTATTGGATGCACTTGATTGGTTAAAAACCCTAATTGGACAAGAATAAGCCTAGGGAGGACGAAAATGACCTAAATGTTAATCCAATGACACAAATGAACTTATTGGATGCACAAGATTGCTTAAAACCCTAATTGGACAAGAATAAGACTAGGGAGGACGAAAATGACCTAAATGTTCATCCAATGACACAAATGAACTTATTGGATGCATAAGATTGGTTAAAAACCCTAATTGGACAAGAATAAGCTTAGGGTGGACGAAAATGACCTAATTGTTCATCCAATGACACAAATGAACTTATTGGATGCACATGAATGGTTAAAAACCCTAATTGGACAAGAATAAGCCTAGGGAGGACGAAAATGACCTAAATGTTAATCCAATGACACAAATGAACTTATTGGATGCACAAGATTGCTTAAAACCCTAGTTGGACAAGAATAAGCCAAGGGAGGACGAAAATGACCTAAATGTTCATCCAATGACACAAACACACCAATTGGATGCACAAGATTGGTTAAAAACCCTAATTGCACAAGAATAAGCCTAGGGAGGGCGAAAATGACCTAAATGTTCATCCAATGACACAAATGAACTTATTGGATGCACAAGATTGGTTAAAAACCCTAATTGGACAAGAATAAGACTAGGGATGACCTAAATGTTAATCCAATGACACAAACACACCTATTGGATGCACAAGATTGGTTAGAAACCATAATTTGACAAGAATAAGCATAGGGAGGACGAAAATGACCTAACTATTCATCCAATAACACAAATGAACTTATTGGATGCACAAGATTGCTTAAAACCCTAATTGGACAAGAATAAGACTAGGGAGGACGAAAATGACCTAAATGTTCATCCAATGACACAAACACACCTATTGGATGCACAAGATTGGTTAGAAACCCTAATTGGACAAGAATAAGCCTAGGAAGGACGAAAATGACCTAAATGTTAATCCAATGACACAAATGAACTTATTGGATGCACAAGATTGGTTAAAAACCGTAATTGGACAAGAATAAGCCTAGGGAGGACGAAAATGACCTAAATGTTCATCCAATGACACAAAAACACCTATTGGATGCACAAGATTTGTTAGAAACCCTAATTGGACAAGAATAAGCCTA
This sequence comes from Cicer pinnatifidum, assembly GCA_037974775.1. Classification (NCBI taxonomy): domain Eukaryota; kingdom Viridiplantae; phylum Streptophyta; class Magnoliopsida; order Fabales; family Fabaceae; genus Cicer; species Cicer pinnatifidum. The sequence goes on from JBBPBR010000405.1 coordinate 91,894, forward strand.
GGAAGGACGAAATTGACCTAAATGTTAATCCAATGACACAAATGAACTTATTGGATGCACAAGATTGGTTAAAAACCCTAATTGGACAAGAATAAGCCTAGGGAGGACGAAAATGACCTAAATGTTCATCCAATGACACAAACACACCTATTGGATGCACAAGATTGGTTAGAAACCCTAATTGGACAAGAATAAGCCTAGGGAGGATGAAAATGACCTAAATATAAATCCAATGACACAAATGAACTTATTGGATGCACAAGATTGCTTAAAACCCTAATTGGACAAGAATAAGACTAGGGAGGACGAAAATGACCTAAATGTTCATCCAATGACACAAACACACCTATTGGATGCACAAGATTGGTTAGAAACCTTAATTGAACAAGAATAAGCCTGGGGAGGACGAAAATGACCTAAATGTTCATCCAATGACACAAATGAACTTATTGGATGCACAAGATTTCTTAAAAACCCTAATTGGACAAGAATAAGCCTAGGGAGGACGAAAATGACCTAAATGTTCATCCAATGACCCAAACAAACCTATTGGAAGCAAAAGATTGGTTAAAAACCCTAATTGGACAAGAATAAGCCTTGGGAGGACGAAAATGACCTAAATGTTCATCCAATGACACAAATGAACTTATTGGATGCACAAGATTGCTTAAAACCCTAATTGGACAAGAATAAGACTAGGGAGGACGAAAATGACCTAAATGTTCATCCAATGACACAAACACACCTATTGGATGGACAAGATTGGTTAGAAACCCTAATTGAACAAGAATAAGCCTAGGGAGGACCAAAATGACCTAAATGTTCATCCAATGAAACAAATGAACTTATTGGATTCACAAGATTGCTTAAAAACCCTAATTGGACAAGAATAAGCCTAGGGAGGACGAAAATGACCTAAATGTTCATCCAATGACACAAATGAACTTATTGGATGCACAAGATTGGTTAAAAACCATAATTGGACAAGAATAAGACTAGGGAGGACGAAAATGACCTAAAAGTTAATCCAATGCCACAAACACACCTATTGGATGCACAAGATTGTTTAGAAACCGTAATTGCACAAGAATAAGCCTAGGGAGAGCGAAAATGACATAAATGTTAATCCAATGACACAAATGAACTTATTGGACGCACAAGATTGTTTAAAAACCCTAATTGGACAAGAATAAGACTAGGGAGGACGAAAATGACCTAAATGTTCATCCAATGACACAAACACACCTATTGGATGCACAAGATTGGTTAGAAACCCTAATTGGACAAGAATAAGCCTAGGGAGGACGAAAATGACCTAAATGTTCACCCAATGACACAAATGAACTTATTGGATGCACTAGATTGGTTAAAAACCCTAATTGGACAAGAATAAGCCTAGAGAGGACGAAAATGACCTAAATGTTCATCCAATGACACAAACACACCTATTGGATGCACAAGATTGGTTAAAAACCCTAATTGGACAAGAATAAGCATAGGGAGGACGAAAATGACCTAAATGTTCATACAATGACACAAATGAACTTATTGGATGCACATGATTGGTTAAAAACCATAATTGGACAAGAATAAGCCTAGGGAGGACGAAAATGTCCTAAATGTTAATCCAATGACACAAATGAACTTATCGGATGCACAAGATTGCTTAAAACCCTAGTTGGACAAGAATAAGCCTAGGGAGGACGAAAATGACCTAAATGTTCATCCAATGACACAAACACACCAATTGGATGCACAAGATTGGTTAAAAAACCTAATTGCACAAGAATAAGCCTAGGGAGGGCGAAAATGACCTAAATGTTCATCCAATGACACAAATGAACTTATTGGATGCACAAGATTGGTTAAAAACCCTAATTGGACAAGAATAAGACTAGGGAGGACGAAAATGACCTAAATGTTAATCCAATGACACAAACACACCTATTGGATGCACAAGATTGGTTAGAAACCATAATTTGACAAGAATAAGCATAGGGAGGACGAAAATGACCTAACTATTCATCCAATGACACAAATGAACTTATTGGATGCACAAGATTGCTTAAAACCCTAATTGGACAAGAATAAGACTAGGGAGGACGAAAATGACCTAAATGTTCATCCAATAACACAAACACACCTATTGGATGCACAAGATTGGTTAGAAACCCTAATTGGACAAGAATATGCCTAGGGAGGACGAAAATGACCTAAATGTTAATCCAATGACACAAATGAACTTATTGGATGCACAAGATTGCTTAAAACCCTAATTGGACAAGAATAAGACTAGGGAGGACGAAAATGACCTAAATGTTCATCCAATGACACAAATGAACTTATTGGATGCATAAGATTGGTTAAAAACCCTAATTGGACAAGAATAAGCTTAGGGTGGACGAAAATGACCTAATTGTTCATCCAATGACACAAATGAACTTATTGGATGCACATGAATGGTTAAAAACCCTAATTGGACAAGAATAAGCCTAGGGAGGACGAAAATGACCTAAATGTTAATCCAATGACACAAATGAACTTATTGGATGCACAAGATTGCTTAAAACCCTAGTTGGACAAGAATAAGCCAAGGGAGGACGAAAATGACCTAAATGTTCATCCAATGACACAAACACACCAATTGGATGCACAAGATTGGTTAAAAACCCTAATTGCACAAGAATAAGCCTAGGGAGGGCGAAAATGACCTAAATGTTCATCCAATGACACAAATGAACTTATTGGATGCACAAGATTGGTTAAAAACCCTAATTGGACAAGAATAAGACTAGGGATGACCTAAATGTTAATCCAATGACACAAACACACCTATTGGATGCACAAGATTGGTTAGAAACCATAATTTGACAAGAATAAGCATAGGGAGGACGAAAATGACCTAACTATTCATCCAATAACACAAATGAACTTATTGGATGCACAAGATTGCTTAAAACCCTAATTGGACAAGAATAAGACTAGGGAGGACGAAAATGACCTAAATGTTCATCCAATGACACAAACACACCTATTGGATGCACAAGATTGGTTAGAAACCCTAATTGGACAAGAATAAGCCTAGGAAGGACGAAAATGACCTAAATGTTAATCCAATGACACAAATGAACTTATTGGATGCACAAGATTGGTTAAAAACCGTAATTGGACAAGAATAAGCCTAGGGAGGACGAAAATGACCTAAATGTTCATCCAATGACACAAAAACACCTATTGGATGCACAAGATTTGTTAGAAACCCTAATTGGACAAGAATAAGCCTAGGAAGGACGAAATTGACCTAAATGTTAATCCAATGACACAAATGAACTTATTGGATGCACAAGATTGGTTAAAAACCCTAATTGGACAAGAATAAGCCTAGGGAGGACGAAAATGACCTAAATGTTCATCCAATGACACAAACACACCTATTGGATGCACAAGATTGGTTAGAAACCCTAATTGGACAAGAATAAGCCTAGGGAGGATGAAAATGACCTAAATATAAATCCAATGACACAAATGAACTTATTGGATGCACAAGATTGCTTAAAACCCTAATTGGACAAGAATAAGACTAGGGAGGACGAAAATGACCTAAATGTTCATCCAATGACACAAACACACCTATTGGATGCACAAGATTGGTTAGAAACCCTAATTGGACAAGAATAAGCCTAGGGAGGACGAAAATGACCTAAATGTTAATCCAATGACACAAATGAACTTATTGGATGCACAAGATTGGTTAAAAACCCTAATGGGTCAAGAATAAGCCTAGGAAGGACGAAAATGACCTAAATGTTAATCCAATGACACAAATGAACTTATTGGAGGCACAAGATTGGTTAAGAACCCTAATTGGACAAGAATTAGCCTAGGGAGGATGAAAATGACCTAAATGTTCATCCAATGACACAAACACACCTATTGGATGCACAAGATTGGTTAGAAACCCTAATTGGACAAGAATAAGCCTTTGGAGGACGAAAATGACCTAAATGTTCATCCAATGACACAAATGAACTTATTGGATGCACAAGATTGGTTAAAAACCCTAATTGGACAAGAATAAGCCTAGGGAGGACGAAAATGACCTAAATGTTCATCCAATGACACAAACACACCTATTGGATGCACAAGATTGTTTAGAAACCCTAATTGGACAAGAATAAGCCTAGGGAGGACGAAAATGACCTAAATGTTCATCCAATGACATAAATGAACTTATTGGATGCACAAGATTGGTTAAAAACCCTAATTGGACAAGAATAAGCCTAGGGAGGACGAAAATGACCTAAATGTTCATCCAATGACACAAACACACCTATTGGATGCACAAGATTGGTTAAAAACCCTAATTGGACAAGAATAAGCCTAGGGAGGACGAAAATGACCTAAATGTTCATCCAATGACACAAACACACCTATAGGATGCACAAGATTGGTTAAAAACCCTAATTGGACAAGAATAAGCCTAGGGAGGACGAAAATGACGTAAATGTTCATCCAATGACACAAATGAACTTATTGGATGCACAAGATTGCTTAAAAACCCTAATTGGACAAGAATAAGCCTAGGGAGGACGAAAATGAACTAAATGTTCATCCAATGACACAAATGAACTTATTGGATGCACAAGATTGGTTAAAAACCCTAATTGGACAAGAATAAGACTAGGGAGGACGAAAATGACCTAAATGTTCATCCAATGACACAAACACAACTATTGGATGCACAAGATTGGTTAGAAACCCTAATTGGACAAGAATATGCCTAGGGAGGATGAAAATGACCTAAATATTCATCCAATGACACAAATGAACTTATTGGATGCACAAGATTGCTTAAAACCCTAATTGGACAAGAATAAGCCTAGGGAGGACAAAAATGACCTAAATGTTCATCCAATGACACAAACACACCTATTGGATGCACAAGATTGGTTAAAAACCCTAATTGCACAAGAATAAGCCTAGGGAGGGCGAAAATGACCTAAATGTTAATCCAATGACACAAATGAACTTATTGGATGCATAAGATTGGTTAAAAACCCTAATTGGACAAGAATAAGCTTAGGGTGGACGAAAATGACCTAATTGTTCATCCAATGACACAAATGAACTTATTGGATGCACATGATTGGTTAAAAACCCTAATTGGACAAGAATAAGCCTAGGGAGGACGAAAATGACCTAAATGTTAATCCAATGACACAAATGAACTTATTGGATGCACAAGATTGTTTAAAACCCTAATTGGACAAGAATAAGACTAGGGAGGACGAAAATGACCTAAATGTTCATCCAATGACACAAACACACCTATTGGATGCACAAGATTGGTTAGAAACCCTAATTGAACACGAATAAGCCTAGGGAGGACAAAAATGACTTAAATCTTAATCCAATGACACAAATGAACTTATTGGATGCACAAGATTGCTTAAAACCCTAATTGGACAAGAATAAGACTAGGGAGGACGAAAATGACCTAAATGTTCATCCAATGACACAAACACACCTATTGGATGCACAAGATTGGTTAAAAACCCTAATTGGACAACAATAAGCCTAAGGAGGATGAAAATGACCTAAATGTTCATCTAATGACACAAACACACCTATTGGATGCACAAGATTGGTTAAAAATCCTAATTGCACAAAACTAAGCCTAGGGAGGACGAAAATAACCTAAATGTTCATCCAATGACACAAATGAACTTATTGGATGCACAAGATTGCTTAAAACCCTAATTGGACAAGAATAAGACTAGGGAGGACGAAAATGACCTAAATGTTCATCCAATGACACAAACACACCTATTGGATGCACAAGATTGGTTAGAAATACTAATTGAACAAGAATAAGCCTAGGGAGGAAGAAAATGACCTAAATGTTCATCCAATGAAACAAATGAACTTATTGGATTCACAAGATTGCTTAAAAACCCTAATTGGACAAGAATAAGCCTAGGGAGGATGAAAATGACCTAAATGTTCATCCAATGACACAAATGAACTTATTGGATCCACAAGATTGGTTAAAAAGCCTAATTGGACAAGAATAAGCCTTGGGAGGACGAAAATGACCTAAATGTTCATCCAATGACACAAATGAACTTATTGGATGCACAAGATTGGTTAAAAACCCTAATTGGACAAGAATAAGCCTAGGGAGGACGAAAATGACCTAAATGTTCATCCAATGACACAAATGAACTTATTGGATGCACAAGGTTGGTTAAAAACGATAATTGGACAAGAATAAGCCTAGGGAGGGCGAAAATGACCTAAATGTTCGTCCAATGACACAAACACACCAATTGGATGCACAAGATTGCATAAAAACCCTAATTGGACAAGAATAAGACTAGGGAGGACGAAAATGACCTAAATGTTCCTCCAATGACACAAACACGCCTATTGGATGCACAAGATTGCATAAAAACCCTAATTGGACAAGAATAAGACTAGGGAGGACGAAAATGACCTAAATGTTCATCCAATGACACAAATGAACTTATTGGATGCACAAGATTGGTTAAAAACCCTAATTGGACAAGAATAAGCCTAGGGAGGATGAAAATGACCTAAATGTTCGACCAATGACACAAACACACCTATTGGATGCACAAGATTGCATAAAAACCCTAATTGGACAAGAATAAGACTAGGGAGGACGAAAATGACCTAAATGTTCATCCAATGACACAAATGAACTTATTGGATGCATAAGATTGGTTAAAAACCCTAATTGGACAAGAATAAGCTTAGGGTGGACGAAAATGACCTAATTGTTCATCCAATGACCCAAATGAACTTATTGGATGCACATGATTGGTTAAAAACCCTAATTGGACAAGAATAAGCCTAGGGAGGACGAAAATGACCTAAATGTTAATCCAATGACACAAATGAACTTATTGGATGCACAAGATTGGTTAAAAACCCTAATTGGTCAAGAATAAGACTAGGGAGGACGAAAATGACCTAAATGTTAATCCAATGACACAAATGAACTTATTGGATGCACAAGATTGGTAAGAAACCCTAATTGGACAAGAATAAGCCTAGGGAGGACGAAAATGACCTAAATGTTAATCCAATGACACAAATGAACTTATTGGATGCACAAGATTGGTTAAAAACCCTAATCGGACAAGAATAAGCCTAGGGAGGACGAAAATGACCTAAATGTTCATCCAATGACACAAACACACCTATTGGATGCACAAGATTGGTTAGAAACCCTAATTGGACAAGAATATGCCTAGGGAGGACGAAAATGACCTAAATGTTAATCCAATGACACAAATGAACTTATTGGATGCACAAGATTGCTTAAAACCCTAATTGGACAAGAATAAGACTAGGGAGGACGAAAATGACCTAAATGTTCATCCAATGACACAAATGAACTTATTGGATGCATAAGATTGGTTAAAAACCCTAGTTGGACAAGAATAAGCTTAGGGTGGACGAAAATGACCTAATTGTTCATCCAATGACACAAATGAACTTATTGGATGCACATGATTGGTTAAAAACCCTAATTGGACAAGAATAAGCCCAGGGAGGACGAAAATGACCTAAATGTTAATCCAATGACACAAATGAACTTATTGGATACACAAGATTGCTTAAAACCCAAGTTGGACAAGAATAAGCCTAGGGAGGACGAAAATGACCTAAATGTTCATCCAATGACACAAACACACCAATTGGACGCACAAGATTGGTTAAAAACCCTAATTGCACAAGAATAAGCCTAGGGAGGGCGACAATGACCTAAATGTTCATCCAATGACACAAATGAACTTATTGGATGCACAAGATTGGTTAAAAACCCTAATTGGACAAGAATAAGACTAGAGAGGACGAAAATAACCTAAATGTTCATCCAATGACACAAACACACCTATTGGATGCACAAGATTGGTTAGAAACCATAATTTGACAAGAATAAGCATAGGGAGGACGAAAATGACCTAACTAATCATCCAATGACACAAATGAACTTATTGGATGCACAAGATTGCTTAAAACCCTAATTGGACAAGAATAAGACTAGGGAGGACGAAAATGACCTAAATGTTCATCCAATGACACAAACACAACTATTGGATGCACAAGATTGGTTAGAAACCCTAATTGGACAAGAATATGCCTAGGGAGGATGAAAATGACCTAAATATTCATCCAATGACACAAATGAACTTATTGGATGCACAAGATTGCTTAAAACCCTAATTGGACAAGAATACGACTAGGGAGGACGAAAATGACCTAAATGTTCATCCAATGACACAAACACACCTATTGGATGCACAAGATTGGTTAGAAACCCTAATTGGACAAGAATATGCCTAGGGAGGACGAAAATGACCTAAATATTCATCCAATGACACAAATGAACTTATTGGATGCACAAGATTGCTTAAAACCCTAATTGGACAAGAATAAGCCTAGAGAGGACGAAAATGACCTAAATGTTCATCCAATGACACTAACACACCTATTGGATGCACAAGATTGGTTAGAAACCCTAATTGGACAAGAATAAGCCTAGGGAGGACGAAAATGACCTAAATGTTCATCCAATGACACAAATGAACTTATTGGATGCACAAGATTGGTTAAAAACCCTAATTGGACAAGAATAAGCCTAGGGAGGACGAAAATGACCTAAATGTTCATCCAACGACACAAATGAACTTATTGGATGCACAAGATTGCTTAAAACCCTAATTGGACAAGAATAAGACTAGGGAGGACGAAAATGACCTAAATGTTCATCCAATGACACAAACACACCTATTGGATGCACAAGATTGGTTAGAAACCCTAATTGAAAAAGAATAAGCCTAGGGAGGACGAAAATGACCTAAATGTTCATCCAATGACACAAATGAACTTATTAGATGCACAAGATTGGTTAGAAACCGTAATTGGACAAAAATAAGCCTAGGGAGGACGAAAATGACCTAAATGTTCATCCAATGACACAAATGAACTTATTGGATGCACAAGATTGCTTAAAAACCCTAATTGGACAAGAATAAGCCTAGGGAGGACGAAAATGACCTAAATGTTCATCCAATGACACAAATACACCTATTGGATGAACAAGATTGGTTAAAAACCCTAATTGGACAAGAATATGCCTAGGGAGGACGAAAATGACCTAAATGTTCATCCAATGACACAAATGAACTTATTGGATGCACAAGATTGGTTAAAAACCCTAATTGGACAAGAATAAGCCTAGGGAGGACGAAAATGACCTAAATGTTCATCCAATGACACAAATGAACTTATTGGATGCACAAGATTGGTTAAAAACCCTAATTGGACAAGAATAAGCCTAGGGAGGACGAAAATGACCTAAATGTTCATCCAATGACACAAATGAACTTATTGGATGCACAAGATTGGTTAAAAACCCTAATTGGACAAGAATAAGCCTAGGGACGACGAAAATGTCCTAAATGTTCGTCCAATGACACAAACACACCTATTGGATGCAAAAGATTGCATAAAAACGCTAATTGGACAAGAATAAGACTAGGGAGGACGAAAATGACTTAAATGTTCCTCCAATGACACAAACACCTATTGGATGCACAAGATTGGTTAAAAATCCTAATTGGACAAGAATAAGCCTAGGGAGGACGAAAGTGTCATAAATGTTCCTCCAATGACACAAATGAACTTATTGGTTGCACAAGATTGTCTAAAACCCCTAATTGGACAAGAATAAGCCTAGGGAGGACGAAAATGACCTAAATGTTCATCCAATGAGACATATGAACTAATTGGTTGCACAAGATTGGCTAAAACCCCTAATTGGACAAGAATAAGCCTAGGGAGGACGAAAATGACCTAAATGTTCATCCGATGACACAAATGAACTTATTGGATGCACAAGATTGGTTAAAAACCCTAATTGTACAAGAATAAGCCTAGGGAGGACGAAAATGACCTAAATGTTCATCCAATGACACAAATGAACTTATTGGATGCACAAGATTGGTTAAAAACCCTAATTGGACAAGAATAAGCCTAGGGAGGACGAAAATGACCTAAATGTTCATCAAATGACTAAACACACCTATTGGATGCACAAGATTGGTTAGAAACCCTAATTGGACAAGAATAAGCCTAGGAAGGACGAAAATGACCTAAATGTTAATCCAATGACACAAATGAACTTATTGGATGCACAAGATTGGTTAAAAACCCTAATTGGACAAGAATAAGCCTAGGGAGGACGAAAATGACCTAAATGTTCATCCAATGACACAAACACACCTATTTGATGCACAAGATTGGTTAGAAACCCTAATTGGACAAGAATAAGCTTAAGAAGGACGAAAATATCCTTAATGTTAATCCAATGACACAAATGAACTTATTGGATGCACAAGATTGGTTAAAAACCCTAATTGGACAAGAATAAGCCTAGGGAGGACGAAAATGACCTAAATGTTCATCCAATGACACAAACACACCTATTGGATGCACAAGATTGGTTAGAAACCATAATTGGACAAGAATAAGCCTTGGGAGGACGAAAATGACCTAAATGTTCATCCAATGACACAAATGAACTTATTGGATGCACAAGATTGGTTAAAAACCCTAATTGGACAAGAATAAGCCTAGGGAGGAGGAAAATGACCTAAATGTTCATCCAATGACACAAACACACCTATTGGATGCACAAGATTGGTTAGAAACCCTAATTGGACAAGAATAAGCCTAGGAAGGACGAAAATGACCTAAATGTTAATCCAATGACACAAATGAACTTATTGGATGCACAAGATCGGTTAAAAACCCTAATTGGACAAGAATAATCCTAGGGAGGACGAAAATGACCTAAATGTTCATCCAAAGACACAAACACACCTATTTGATGCACAAGATTGGTTAGAAACCCTAATTGGACAAGAATAAGCCTAGGAAGGACGAAAATGACCTAAATGTTAATCCAATGACACAAATGAACTTATTGGATGCACAAGATTGGTTAAAAACCCTAATTGGACAAGAATAAGCCGAGGGAGGACGAAAATGACCTAAATGTTCATCGAATGACACAAACACACCTATTGGATGCACAAGATTGGTTAAAAACCCTAATTGGACAAGAATAAGCCTAGGGAGGACGAAAATGACCTAAATGTTCATCCAATGACACAAATGAACTTATTGGATGCATAAGATTGGTTAAAAACCCTAATTGGACAAGAATAAGCTAAGGGTGGACGAAAATGACCTAATTGTTCATCCAATGACACAAATGAACTTATTGGATGCACAAGATTGGGTAAAAACCCTAATTGGACAAGAATATGCCTAGGGAGGACGAAAATGACCTAAATGTTCATCCAATGACACAAACACGCCTATTGGATGCACAAGATTGGTTAAAAACCCTAATTGCACAAGAATAAGCCTAGGGAGGGCGAAAATGACCTAAATGTTCATCCAATGACACATATGAACTTATTGGATGCACAAGATTGGTTAAAAACCCTAATTGGACAAGAATAAGACTAGGGAGGACGAAAATGACCTAAATGTTAATCTAATGACACAAACACACCTATTGGATGCACAAGATTGGTTAGAAACCCTAATTGCACAAGAATAAGCCTAGGGAGAGCGAAAATGACCTAAATGTTAATCCAATGACACAAATGAACTTATTGGATGCACAAGATTGGTTAAAAACCCTAATTGGACAAGAATAAGACTAGGGAGGACGAAAATGACCTAAATGTTCATCCAATGACACAAACACGCCTATTGGATGCACAAGATTGGTTAAAAACCCTAATTGCACAAAAATAAGCCTAGGGAGGGCGAAAATGACCTAAATGTTCATCCAATGACACAAATGAACTTATTGGATGCACAAGATTGGTTAAAAACCCTAATTGGACAAGAATAAGACTAGGGAGGACGAAAATGACCTAAATGTTAATCTAATGACACAAACACACCTATTGGATGCACAAGATTGGTTAGAAACCCTAATTGCACAAGAATAAGCCTAGGGAGGGCGAAAATGACCTAAATGTTAATCCAATGACACAAATGAACTTATTGGATGCACAAGATTGGTTAAAAACCCTAATTGGACAAGAATAAGACTAGGGAGGACGAAAATGACCTAAATGTTCATCCAATGACACAAACACACCTATTGGATGCACAAGATTGGTTAGAAACCCTAATTGAACAAGAATAAGCCTAGGAAGGACGAAAATGACCTAAATGTTAATCCAATGACACAAATGAACTTATTGGATGCACAAGATTGCTTAAAACCCTAATTTGACAAGAATAAGACTAGGGAGGACGAAAATAACCTAAATGTTCATCCAATGACACAAACACACCTATTGGATGCACAAGATTGGTTAGAAACCATAATTTGACAAGAATAAGCATAGGGAGGACGAAAATGACCTAACTAATCATCCAATGACACAAATGAACTTATTGGATGCACAAGATTGCTTAAAACCCTAATTGGACAACAATAAGACTAGGGAGGACGAAAATGACCTAAATGTTCATCCAATGACACAAACACAACTATTGGATGCACAAGATTGGTTAGAAACCCTAATTGGACAAGAATATGCCTAGGGAGGATGAAAATGACCTAAATATTCATCCAATGACACAAATGAACTTATTGGATGCACAAGATTGCTTAAAACCCTAATTGGACAAGAATACGACTAGGGAGGACGAAAATGACCTAAATGTTCATCCAATGACACAAACACACCTATTGGATGCACAAGATTGGTTAGAAACCCTAATTGCACAAGAATATGCCTAGGGAGAGCGAAAATGACCTAAATGTTAATCCAATGACACAAATGAACTTATTGGATGCACAAGATTGGTTAAAAACCCTAATTGGACAAGAATAAGACTAGGAAGGACGAAAATGACCTAAATGTTCATCCAATGACACAAACACACCTATTGGATGCACAAGATTGGTTAGAAACCCTAATTCAACAAGAATAAGCCTAGGAAGGACGAAAATGACCTAAATGTTAATCCAATGACACAAATGAACTTATTGGATGCACAAGATCGGTTAAAAACCCTAATTGGACAAGAATAAGCCTAGGGAGGACGAAAATGACCTAAATGTTAATCCAATGACACAAATGAACTTATTGGATGCACAAGATTGGTTAAAAACCCTAATTGGACAAGAATAAGACTATGGAGGACGAAAATGACCTAAATGTTCATCCAATGACACAAACACACCTATTTGATGCACAAGATTGGTTAGAAACCCTAATTGGACAAGAATAAGCCTAGGAAGGACGAAAATGACCTAAATGTTAATCCAATGACACAAATGAACTTATTGGATGCACAAGATTGGTTAAAAACCCTAATTGGACAAGAATAAGCCTAGGGAGGACGAAAATGACCTAAATGTTCATCCAATGACACAAACACACCTATTGGATGCACAAGATTGGTTAGAAACACTAATTGGACAAGAATAAGCCTAGGAAGGACGAAAATGACCTAAATGTTAATCCAATGACACAAATGAACTTATTGGATGCACAAGATTAGTTAAAAACCCCAATTGGACAAGAATAAGCCTAGGGAGGACGAAAATGACCTAAATGTTCATCCAATGACACAAACACACCTATTGGATGCACAAGATTGGTTAGAAACCCTAATTGGACAAGAATAAGCCTAGGAAGGACGAAAATGACCTAAATGTTAATCCAATGACACAAATGAACTTATTGGATGCACAAGATTGGTTAAAAACCCTAATTGGACAAGAATAAGCCTAGGGAGGACGAAAATGACCTAAATGTTCATCCAATGACACAAACACACCAATTGGATGCACAAGATTGGTTAAAAACCCTAATTGCACAAGAATAAGCCTAGGGACGGCGAAAATGACCTAAATGTTCATCCAATGACACAAATGAACTTATTGGATGCACAAGATTGGTTAAAAACCCTAATTGGACAAGAATAAGACTAGGGAGGACGAAAATGACCTAAATGTTAATCCAATGACACAAACACACCTATTGGATGCACAAGATTGGCTAGAAACCCTAATTGCACAAGAATAAGCCTAGGGAGAGCGAAAATGACCTAAATGTTAATCCAATGACACAAATGAACTTATTGGATGCACAAGATTGGTTAACAACCCTAATTGGACAAGAATAAGACTAGGAAGGACGAAAATGACCTAAATGTTCATCCGATGACACAAACACACCTATTGGATGCACAAGATTGGTTAGAAACCCTAATTGAACAAGAATAAGCCTAGGAAGGACGAAAATGACCTAAATGTTAATCCAATGACACAAATGAACTTATTGGATGCACAAGATCGGTTAAAAACCCTAATTGGACAAGAATAAGCCTAGGGAGGACGAAAATGACCTAAATGTTAATCCAATGACACAAATGAACTTATTGGATGCACAAGATTGGTTAAAAACCCTAATTGGACAAGAATAAGCCTAGGGAGGACGAAAATGACCTAAATGTTCATCCAATGACACAAATGAACTTATTGGATGCATAAGATTGGTTAAAAACCCTAATTGGACAAGAATAAGCTTAGGGTGGACGAAAATGACCTAATTGTTCATCCAATGACACAAATGAACTTATTGGATGCACATGATTGGTTAAAAACCCTAATTGGACAAGAATAAGCCTAGGGAGGACGAAAATGACCTAAATGTTAATCCAATGACACAAATGAACTTATTGGATGCACAAGATTGCTTAAAACCCTAATTGGACAAGAATAAGACTAGGGAGGACGAAAATGTCCTAAATGTTCATCCAATGACACAAACACACCTATTGGATGCACAAGATTGGTTAGAAACCCTAATTGGACAAGAATAAGCCTAAGAAGGACGAAAATGACCTAAATGTTAATCCAATGACACAAGTGAACTTATTGGATGCACAAGATTGGTTAAAAACCCTAATTGGACAAGAATAAGCCTAGGGAGGACGAAAATGACCTAAATGTTCATCCAATGACACAAACACACCTATTGGATGCACAAGATTGGTTAGAAACCCTAATTGGACAAGAATAAGCCTAGGAAGGACGAAAATGACCTAAATGTTCATCCAATGACACAAATGAACTTATTGGACGCATAAGATTGCTTAAAACCCTATTGGACAAGAATAAGACTAGGGAGGACGAAAATGACCTAAATGTTCATCCAATGACACAAACACACCTATTGGATGCACAAGATTGGTTAGAAACCCTAATTGGACAAGAATAAGCCTAGGGAGGACGAAAATAACCTAAATGTTCATCCAATGACACAAATGAACTTATTGGATGCACAAGATTGGTTAAAAACACTAATTGGACAAGAATAAGCCTAGGGAGGACGAAAATGACCTAAATGTTCATCCAATGACACAAACACACCTAATTGATGCACAAGATTGGTTAGAAACCCTAATTGGACAAGAATAAGCCTAGGAAGGACGAAAATGACCTAAATGTTAATCCAATGACACAAACGAACTTATTGGACGCACAAGATTGGTTAAAAACCCTAATTGGACAAGAATAAGCCGAGGGAGGACGAAAACGACCTAAATGTTCATCCAATGACACAAACACACCTATTGGATGCACAAGATTGGTTAAAAACCCTAATTGGACAAGAATAAGCCTAGGGAGGACGAAAATGACCTAAATGTTCATCCAATGACACAAATGAACTTATTGGATGCACAAGATTGCTTAAAAACCCTAATTAGACAAGAATAAGCTAAGGGAGGACGAAAATGACCTAAATGTTCATCCAATGACACAAATACACCTATTGGATGCACAAGATTGGTTAAAAACCCTAATTGGACAAGAATAAGCCTAGGGAGGACGAAAATGACCTAAATGTTCATCCAATGACACAATTGAACTTATTGGATGCACAAGATTGGTTAAAAACCCTAATTGGACAAGAATAAGCCTAGGGAGGACGAAAATGACCTAAATGTTAATCCAATAACACAAACACACCTATTGGATGCCCAAGATTGGTTAGAAACCATAATTGGACAAGAATAAGCCTAGGGAGGAGGAAAATGACCTAAATGTTAATCCAATGACACAAATGAACTTATTGGATGCACAAGATTGGTTAAAAACCCTAATTGGACAAGAATAAGCCTAGGGAGGACGAAAATTACCTAAATGTTCATCCAATGACACCAACACACCTATTGGATGCACAAGATTGGTTAAAAACCCTAATTGGATAAGAATAAGCATAGGGAGGACGAAAATGACCTAAATGTTCACCCAATGACACAAATGAACTTATTCGATGCACAAGATTGGTTAAAAACCCTAATTGGACAAGAATAAGCCTAGGGAGGACGAAAATGACCTAAATGTTCATCCAATGACACAATTGAACTTATTGGATGCACAAGATTGGTTAAAAACCCTAATTGGACAAGAATAAGCCTAGGGAGGACGAAAATGACCTAAATGTTCATCCAATGACACAATTGAACTTATTGGATGCACAAGATTGGTTAAAAACCCTAATTCGACAAGAATAAGCCTAGGGAGGACGAAGATGACCTAAATGTTAATCCAATGACACAAACACACCTATTGGATGCCCAAGATTGGTTAGAAACCATAATTGGACAAGAATAAGCCTAGGGAGGACGAAAATGACCTAAATGTTAATCCAATGACACAAATGAACTTATTGGATGCACAAGATTGGTTAAAAACCCTAATTGGACAAGAATAAGCCTAGGGAGGACGAAAATGACCTAAATGTTCATCCAATGACACAAACACACCTATTGGATGCACAAGATTGGTTAGAAACCCTAATTGGACAAGAATATGCCTTGGGAGGATGAAAATGACCTAAATATTCATCCAATGACACAAATGAACTTATTGGATGCACAAGATTGCTTAAAACCCTAATTGGACAAGAATAAGACTAGGGAGGACGAAAATGACCTAAATGTTCATCCAATGACACAAACACACCTATTGGATGCACAAGATTGGTTAGAAACCCTAATTGGACAAGAATAAGCCTAGGGAGGACGAAAATGACCTAAGTGTTAATCCAATGACACAAATGAACTTATTGGATGCACAAGATTGGTTAAAAACCCTAATTGGACAAGAATAAGCCTAGGGAGGACGAAAATGACCTAAATGTTCATCCAATGACACAAACACACCTATTGGATGCCCAAGATTGGTTAAAACCCTAATTGGACAAGAATAAGCATAGGGAGGACGAAAATGACCTAAATGTTCATCCAATGACACAAACACACCTATTGGATGCACAAGATTGGTTAGAAACCCTAATTGGACAAGAATAAGCCTAGGGAGGACAAAAATGACCTAATTGTTAATCCAATGACACAAATGAACTTATTGGATGCACAAGCTTGGTTAAAAACCCTAATTGGACAAGAATAAGCCTAGGGAGGATGAAAATGACCTAAATGTTAATCCAATGACACAAATGAACTTATTGGATGCACAAGATTGGTTAAAAACCCTAATTGGACAAGAATAAGCCTAGGGAGGACGAAAATGACCTAAATGTTCATCCAATGACACAAACACACCTATTGGATGCACAAGGTTGGTTAGAAACACTAATTGCACAAGAATAAGCCTAGGGAGGACGAAAATGACCTAAATGTTAATCCAATGACACAAATGAACTTATTGGATGCACAAGATTGGTTAAAAACCCTAATTGGACAAGAATAAGCCTAGGGAGGACGAAAATGACCTAAATGTTCATCCAATGACACAAATGAACTTATTGGATGCACAAGATTGGTTAAAAACCCTAATTGGACAAGAATAAGCCTAGGGAGGACGAAAATGACCTAAATGTTCATCCAATGACACAAATGAACTTATTGGATGCACAAGATTGCTTAAAAACCCTAATTGGACAAGAATAAGCCTAGGGTGGACGAAAATGACCTAAGTGTTTATCCAATGACACAAATGAACTTATTGGATGCACAAGATTGGTTAAAAACCCTAATTGGACAAGAATAAGCCTTGGGTGGACGAAAATGACCTAAATGTTCATCCAATGACACAAATGAACTTATTGGATGCACAAGATTGGTTAAAAAACCTAATTGGACAAGAATAAGCCTAGGGAGGACGAAAATGACCTAAATGTTCATCCAATGACACAAACACACCTATTGGATGCACAAGATTGGTTAGAAACCCTAATTGGACAAGAATAAGCCTTGGGAGGACGAAAATAACCTAAATGTTCATCCAATGACACAAATGAACTTATTGGATCCACAAGATTGGTTAAAAACCCTAATTGGACAAGAATAAGACTAGGGAGCACGAAAATGACCTAAATGTTCATCCAATGACACAAACACACCTATTGGATGCACAAGATTGGTTAAAAACCCTAATTGGACAAGAATAAGCCTAGGGAGGACGAAAATGACCTAAATGTTCATCCAATGACACAAATGAACTTATTGGATGCACAAGATTGGTTAAAAAACCTAATTGGACAAGAATAAGCCTAGGGAGGACGAAAATGACCTAAATGTTAATCCAATGACACAAATGAACTTATTGGATGCACAAGATTGGTTAAAAACCCTAATTGGACAAGAATAAGACTAGGGAGGACGAAAATGACCTAAATGTTCATCCAATGACACAAACACACCTATCGAATGCACAAGATTGGTTAGAAACCCTAATTGGACAAGAATAAGCCTAGGAAGGACGTAAATGACCTCCTAAATGTTAATCCAATGACACAAATGAACTTATTGGATGCACAACATCGGTTAAAAACCCTAATTGGACAAGAATAAGCCTAGGGAGGACGAAAATGACCTAAATGTTCATCCAATGACACAAACACACCTATTGGATGCACAAGATTGGTTAAAAACCCTAATTGGACAAGAATAAGCCTAGGCAGGACGAAAATGACCTAAATGTTCATCCAATGACACAAATGAACTTATTGGATGCATAAGATTGGTTAAAAACCCTAATTGGACAAGAATAAGCTTAGGGTGGACGAAAATGACCTAATTGTTCATCCAATGACACAAACACACCTATTGGATGCACAAGATTGGTTAGAAACCCTAATTGGACAAGAATAAGCCTAGGAAGGACGAAAATGACCTCCTAAATGTTAATCCAATGACACAAATGAACTTATTGGATGCACAAGATCGGTTAAAAACCCTAATTGGACAAGAATAAGCCTAGGGAGGACGAAAATGACCTAAATGTTCATCCAATGGCACAAACTAACCTATTGGATGCACAAGATTGGTTAAAAACCCTAATTGGACAAGAATAAGCCTAGGAAGGACGAAAATGACCTAAATGTTCATCCAATGACACAAACACACCTATTGGATGCACAAGATTGGTTAAAAACCCTAATTGGACAAGAATAAGCCTAGGAAGGACGAAAATGACCTAAATGTTCATCCAATGACACAAACACACCTATTGGATGCACAAGATTGGTTAAAAACCCTAATTGGACAAGAATAAGCCTAGGGAGGACGAAAATGACCTCAATGTTCATCCAATGACACAAATGAACTTATTGGATGCACAAGATTGGTTAAAAACCCTAATTGGACAAGAATAAGCCTAGGGAGGACGAAAATGACCTAAATGTCCATCCAATGACACAAACACACCTATTGGATGCACAAGATTGGTAAGAAACCCTAATTGGACAAGAATAAGCCTTGGGAGGACGAAAATGACCTAAATGTTCATCCAATGACACAAATGAACTTATTGGATCCACAAGATTGGTTAAAAACCCTAATTGGACAAGAATAAGCCTAGGGAGGACGAAAATGACCTAAATGTTCATCCAATGACACAAACACACCTATTGGATGCACAAGATTGGTTAAAAACCCTAATTGCACAAGAATAAGCCTAGGGAGGGCGAAAATGACCTAAATGTTCGTCCAATGACACAAATGAACTTATTGGATGCACAAGATTGGTTAAAAACCCTAATTGGACAAGAATAAGACTAGGGAGGAAGAAAATGACTTAAATGTTAATCCAATGACACAAACACACCTATTGGATGCACAAGATTGGTTAGAAACCCTAATTGCACAAGAATAAGCCTAGGGAGAGCGAAAATGACCTAAATGTTCATCCAATGACACAAATGAAGTTATTGGATGCACAAGATCGGTTAAAAACCCTAATTGGACAAGAATAAGCCTAGGGAGGACGAAAATGACCTAAATGTTAATCCAATGACACAAATGAACTTATTGGATGCACAAGATTGGTTAAAAACCCTAATTGGACAAGAATAAGACTAGGGAGGACGAAAATGACCTTAATGTTAATCCAATGACACAACTCAACTTATTGGATGCAGAAGATTGGTTAAAAACCCTAATTGGACAAGAATAAGCCTATGGAGGACGAAAATGACCTAATTGATCATCCAATGACACAAACACACCTATTGGATGCACAAGATTGGTTAAAAACCCTAATTGGACAAGAATAAGCCTAGGGAGGACGAAAATGACCTAAATGTTAATCAATGACACAACTCAACTTATTGGATGCACAAGATTGGTTAAAAACCCTAATTGGACAAGAATAAGCATAGGGAGGACGAAAATGACCTAATTGATCATCCAATGACACAAACACACCTATTGGATGCACAAGATTGGTTAAAAACCCTAATTGGACAAGAATATGCCTAGGGAGGACGAAAATGACCTAAATGTTAATCCAATGACACAAATGAACTTATTGGATGCACAAGATTGGTTAAAAACCCTAATTGGACAAGAATAAGCCTAAAGAGGACGAAAATGGCCTAATTGATCATCCAATGATACAAACACACCTATTGGATGCACAAGGTTGGTTAAAAACCCTAGTTGGACAAGAATATGCCTAGGAAGGACGAAAATGACCTAATTGATCATCCAATGACACAAATGAACTTATTGGATGCACAAGATTGGTTAAAAACCCTAATTGGACAAGAATAAGCATAGGGAGGACGAAAATGACCTAATTGATCATCCAATGACACAAATACACCTATTGGATGCACAAGATTGGTTAAAAACCCTAATTGGACAAGAATATGCCTAGGGAGGACGAAAATGACCTAAATGTTAATCCAATGACACAAATGAACTTATTGGATGCACAAGATTGGTTAAAAACCCTAATTGGACCAGAATAAGCCTAGGGAGGACGAAAATGACCTAAATGCTAATCCAATGACACAACTCAACTTATTGGATGCACAAGATTGGTTAAAAACCCTAATTGGGCAAGAATAAGCCTAGGGAGGACGAAAATGACCTAATTGATCATCCAATGACACAAATGAACGTATTGGATAGAATAAGCCTAGGGAGGACGAAAATGACCTAATTGATCATCCAATGACACAAACACACCTATTGGATGCACAAGATTGGTTAAAAACCCTAATTGGACAAGAATATGCCTAGGGAGGACGAAAATGACCTAAATGTTAATCCAATGACACAAATGAACTTATTGGATGATCAAGATTGCTTAAAAACCCTAATTGGACAAGAATAAGCATAGGGAGGACGAAAATGACCTAATTGATCATCTAATGACACAAACACACCTATTGGATGCACAAGATTGGTTAAAAACCCTAACTGGACAAGAATATGCCTAGGGAGTACGAAAATGACCTAATTGATCATCCAATGACACAAATTAACTTATTGGATGCACAAGATTGGTTAAAAACCCTAATTGGACAATAATAAGCCTAGGGAGGACGAAAATGACCTAATTGATCATCCAATGACACAAACACACCTATTGGATGCACAAGATTGGTTAAAAACCCTAATTGGACAAGAATATGCCTAGGGAGGACGAAAATGACCTAAATGTTAATCCAATGACACAAATGAACTTATTGGATGATCAAGATTGCTTAAAAACCCTAATTGGACAAGAATAAGCCTAGGGAGGACGAAAATGACCTAATTGATCATCCAATGACGTAAACACACCTATTGGATGCACAAGATTGGTTAAAAACCCTAACTGGACAAGAATATGCCTAGGGAGGACGAAAATGACCTAATTGATCATCCAATGACACAAACACACCTATTGGATGCACAAGATTGGTTAAAAACCCTAATTGGACAAGAATATGCCTAGGGAGGACGAAAATGACCTAAATGTTAATCCAATGACACAAATGAACTTATTGGATGCACAAGATTGGTTAAAAACCCTAATTGGACAAGAATATACCTTGGGAGGACGAAAATGACCTAAATATTAATTCAATGACACAAACAAACTTATTGGATGCACAAGATTGGTTAAAAACCCTAATTGGACAAGAATAAGCCTAGGGAGGACGAAAATGACCTAATTGATCATCCAATGACACAAACACACCTATTGGATGCACAAGATTGGTTAAAAACCCTAATTGGACAAGAATATGCCTAGGGAGGACGAAAATGACCTAAATGTTCATCCAATGGCACAAACACACCTATTGAAGGCACAAGATTGGTTAAAAACCCTAATTGGACAAGAATAAGCCTAGGGAGGACGAAAATGACCTAATTGATCATCCAATGACACAAACACACCTATTGGATGCACAAGATTGGTTAAAAACCCTAATTGGACAAGAATATGCCTAGGGAGGACGAAAATGACCTAAATGTTAATCCAATGACACAAATGAACTTATTGGATGCACAAGATTGGTTAAAAACCCTAACTGGACAAGAATAAGCCTAAGGAGGACGAAAATGACCTAATTGATCATCCAATGACACAAACACACCTATTGGATGCACAAGATTGGTTAAAAACCCTAATTGGACAAGAATATGCCTAGGGAGGATGAAAATGACCTAAATGTTAATACAATGACACAAATGAACTTATTGGATGCACAAGATTGGTTAAAAACCCTAATTGGACAAGAATAAGCCTAGGGAGGACGAAAATGACCTAAATGTTAATCCAATGACACAAATGAACTTATTGGATGCACAAGATTGCTTAAAACCCTAATTTGACAAGAATAAGACTAGGGAGGACGAAAATAACCTAAATGTTCATCCAATGACACAAACACACCTATTGGATGCACAAGATTGGTTAGAAACCATAATTTGACAAGAATAAGCATAGGGAGGACGAAAATGACCTAACTAATCATCCAATGACACAAATGAACTTATTGGATGCACAAGATTGCTTAAAACCCTAATTGGACAAGAATAAGACTAGGGAGGACGAAAATGACCTAAATGTTCATCCAATGACACAAACACACCTATTGGATGCACAAGATTGGTTAGAAACCCTAATTGGACAAGAATAAGCCTAGGAAGGACGAAAATGACCTAAATGTTAATCCAATGACACAAATGAACTTATTGGATGCACAAGATTGGTTAAAAACCGTAATTGGACAAGAATAAGCCTAGGGAGGACGAAAATGACCTAAATGTTCATCCAATGACACAAAAACACCTATTGGATGCACAAGATTTGTTAGAAACCCTAATTGGACAAGAATAAGCCTAGGAAGGACGAAATTGACCTAAATGTTAATCCAATGACACAAATGAACTTATTGGATGCACAAGATTGGTTAAAAACCCTAATTGGACAAGAATAAGCCTAGGGAGGACGAAAATGACCTAAATGTTCATCCAATGACACAAACACACCTATTGGATGCACAAGATTGGTTAGAAACCCTAATTGGACAAGAATAAGCCTAGGGAGGATGAAAATGACCTAAATATAAATCCAATGACACAAATGAACTTATTGGATGCACAAGATTGCTTAAAACCCTAATTGGACAAGAATAAGACTAGGGAGGACGAAAATGACCTAAATGTTCATCCAATGACACAAACACACCTATTGGATGCACAAGATTGGTTTGAAACCCTAATTGGACAAGAATATGCCTAGGGAGGATGAAAATGACCTAAATATTCATCCAATGATACAAATGAACTTATTGGATGCACAAGATTGCTTAAAACCCTAATTGGACAAGAATAAGACTAGGGAGGACGAAAATAACCTAAATGTTCATCCAATGACACAAACACACCTATTGGATGCACAAGATTGGTTAGAAACCCTAATTGGACAAGAATAAGCCTAGGAAGGACGAAAATGACCTAAATGTTCATCAAATGACTAAACACACCTATTGGATGCACAAGATTGGTTAGAAACCCTAATTGGACAAGAATACGCCTAGGGAGGACGAAAATGACCTAAATGTTCACCCAATGACACAAATGAACTTATTGGATGCACTAGATTGGTTAAAAACCCTAATTGGACAAGAATAAGACTAAGTAGGACGAAAATGACCTAAATGTTCATCCAATGACACAAACACACCTATTGGATGCACAAGATTGGTTAGAAACCCTAATTGGACAAGAATAAGCCTAGGAAGGACGAAAATGACCTAAATGTTAATCCAATGACACAAATGAACTTATTGGATGCACAAGATTGGTTAAAAACCCTAATTGGACAAGAATAAGACTAGGGAGGACGAAAATGACCTAAATGTTCATCCAATGACACAAGCACACCTATTGGATGCACAAGATTGGTTAGAAACCCTAATTGGACAAGAATAAGCCTAGGGAGGATGAAAATGACCTAAATATTCATCCAATGACACAAATGAACTTATTGGATGCACAAGATTGCTTAAAACCCTAATTGGACAAGAATAAGACTAGGGAGGACGAAAATGACCTAAATGTTCATCCAATGACACAAACACACCTATTGGATGCACAAGATTGGTTAGAAACCCTAATTGGACAAGAATAAGCCTTGAGAGGACGAAAATGACCTAAATGTTCATCCAATGACACAAATGAACTTATTGGATGCACAAGATTGGTTAAAAACCCTAATTGGACAAGAATAAGCCTAGGGAGGACGAAAATGACCTAAATGTTCATCCAATGACACTAACATACCTATTGGATGCACAAGATTGGTTAGAAACCCTAATTGGACAAGAATAAGCCTAGGGAGGATGAAAATGACCTAAATATTCATCCAATGACACAAATGAACTTATTGGATGCACAAGATTGCTTAAAACCCTAATTGGACAAGAATAAGACTAGGGAGGACGAAAATGACCTAAATGTTCATCCAATGACACAAACACACCTATTGGATGCACAAGATTGGTTAGAAACCCTAATTGGACAAGAATAAGCGTAGTGAGGACGAAAATGACCTAAATGTTCATCCAATGACACAAATGAACTTATTGGATGCACAAGATTGGTTAAAAACCCTAATTGGACAAGAATAAGACTAGGGAGGACGAAAATGACCTAAATGTTCATCCAATGACACAAACACACCTATCGAATGCACAAGATTGGTTAGAAACCCTAATTGGACAAGAATAAGCCTAGGAAGGACGAAAATGACCTCCTAAATGTTAATCCAATGACACAAATGAACTTATTGGATGCACAACATCGGTTAAAAACCCTAATTGGACAAGAATAAGCCTAGGGAGGACGAAAATGACCTAAATGTTCATCCAATGACACAAACACACCTATTGGATGCACAAGATTGGTTAAAAACCCTAATTGCACAAGAATAAGCCTAGGGAGGGCGAAAATGACCTAAATGTTCATCCAATGACACAAATGAACTTATTGGATGCACAAGATTGGTTAAAAACCCTAATTGGACAAGAATAAGACTAGGGAGGAAGACAATGACTTAAATGTTAATCCAATGACACAAACACACCTATTGGATGCACAAGATTGGTTAGAAACCCTAATTGCACAAGAATAAGCCTAGGGAGAGCGAAAATGACCTAAATGTTCATCCAATGACACAAATGAAGTTATTGGATGCACAAGATCGGTTAAAAACCCTAATTGGACAAGAATAAGCCTAGGGAGGACGAAAATGACCTAAATGTTAATCCAATGACACAAATGAACTTATTGGATGCACAAGATTGGTTAAAAACCCTAATTGGACAAGAATAAGACTAGGGAGGACGAAAATGACCTAAATGTTCATCCAATGACACAAACACACCTATCGAATGCACAAGATTGGTTAGAAACCCTAATTGGACAAGAATAAGCCTAGGAAGGACGAAAATGACCTCCTAAATGTTAATCCAATGACACAAATGAACTTATTGGATGCACAACATCGGTTAAAAACCCTAATTGGACAAGAATAAGCCTAGGAAGGACGTAAATGACCTAAATGTTAATCCAAAGACACAAATGAACTTATTGGATGCATAAGATTGGTTAAAAACCCTAATTGGACAAGAATAAGCCGAGGGAGGACGAAAATGACCTAAATGTTCATCCAATGACACAAACACACCTATTGGATGCACAAGATTGGTTAAAAACCCTAATTGGACAAGAATAAGCCTAGGGAGGACGAAAATGACCTAAATGTTCATCCAATGACACAAATGAACTTATTGGATGCATAAGATTGGTTAAAAACCCTAATTGGACAAGAATAAGCTTAGGGTGGACGAAAATGACCTAATTGTTCATCCAATGACACAAATGAACTTATTGGATGCACATGATTGGTTAAAAACCCTAATAGGACAAGAATAAGCCTAGGGAGGACGAAAATGACCTAAATGTTAATCCAATGACACAAATGAACTTATTGGATGCACAAGATTGCTTAAAACCCTAATTGGACAAGAATAAGACTAGGGAGGACGAAAATGACCTAAATGTTCATCCAATGACACAAACACACCTATTGGATGCACAAGATTGGTTAGAAACCCTAATTGGACAAGAATAAGCTTAAGAAGGACGAAAATGACCTTAATGTTAATCCAATGACACAAATGAACTTATTGGATGCACAAGATTGGTTAAAAACCCTAATTGGACAAGAATAAGCCTAGGGAGGACGAAAATGACCTAAATGTTCATCCAATGACACAAACACACCTATTGGATGCACAAGATTGGTTAGAAACCCTAATTGGACAAAAATAAGCCTAGGAAGGACGAAAATGACCTAAATGTTAATCCAATGACACAAATGAACTTATTGGATGCACAAGATTGGTTAAAAACCCTAATTGGACAAGAATAAGCCTAGGGAGGACGAAAATGACCTAAATGTTCATCCAATGACACAAACACACCTATTGGATGCACAAGATTGGTTAAAAACCCTAATTGGACCAGAATAAGCCTAGGGAGGACGAAAATGACCTAAACGTTCATCCAATGACACAAATGAACTTATTGGATGCATAAGATTGGTTAAAAACCCTAATTGGACAAGAATAAGCTTAGGGTGGACGAAAATGACCTAATTGTTCATCCAATGACACAAATGAACTTATTGGATGCACATGATTGGTTAAAAACCCTAATTGGACAAGAATAAGCCTAGGGAGGACGAAAATGACCTAAATGTTAATCCAATGACACAAATGAACTTATTGGATGCACAAGATTGGTTAAAAACCCAAATTGGACAAGAATAAGCCTAGGGAGGACGAAAATGACCTAAATGTTCATCCAATGACACAAACACACCTATTGGATGCACAAGATTGGTTAAAAACCCTAATTGGACAAGAATAAGCATAGGGAGGACGAAAATGACCTAAATGTTCATCAAATGACACAAACACACCTATTGGATCCACAAGATTGGTTAGAAACCCTAATTGGACAAGAATAAGCCTTGGGAGGACCAAAATGACCTAAATGTTCATCCAATGACACAAATGAACTTATTGGATGCACAAGATTGGTAAAAAACCTTATTGGACAAGAATAAGCCTAGGGAGGACGAAAATGACCTAAATGTTCATCCAATGACACAAACACACCTATTGGATGCACAAGATTGGTTAGAAACCCTTATTGGACAAGAATAAGCCTAGGGAGGACAAAAATGACCTAAATGTTAATCCAATGACACAAATGAACTTATTGGATGCACAAGATTGGTTAAAAACCCTAATTGGACAAGAATAAGCCTAGGGAGGACGAAAATGACCTAAATGTTCATCCAATGACACAAACACACCTATTGGATGCACAAGATTGTTTAGAAACACTAATTGGAAACGAATAAGCCTAGGAAGGACGAAAATGACCTAAATGTTAATCCAATGACACAAATGAACTTATTGGATGCACAAGATTGGTTAAAAACCCTAATTGGACAAGAATAAGCCTAGGGAGGACGAAAATGACCTAAATGTTCATCCAATGACACAAACTCACCTATTGGATGCACAAGATTGGTTAGAAACCCTAATTGCACAAGAATGAGCCTAGGAAGGACGAAAATGACCTAAATGTTAATCCAATGACACAAATGAACTTATTGGATGCACAAGATTGGTTAAAAACCCTAATTGGACAAGAATAAGCCTAGGGAGGACGAAAATGACCTAAATGTTCATCCAATGACACAAACACACCTATTGGATGCACAAGATTGGTTAGAAACCCTAATTGGACAACAATAAGCCTAGGAAGGACGAAAATGACCTAAATGTTAATCCAATGACACAAATGAACTTATTGGATGCACAAGATTGGTTAAAAACCGTAATTGGACAAGAATAAGCCTAGGGAGGACGAAAATTACCTAAATGTTCATCCAATGACACAAACACACCTATTGGATGCACAAGATTGGTTAGAAACCATAATTGGACAGGAATAAGCCTAGGGAGGACGAAAATAACCTAAATGTTCATCCAATGACACAAATGAACTTATTGGATGCACAAGATTGGTTAAAAACCCTAATTGGACAAGAATAAGCCTAGGGAGGACGAAAATGACCTAAATATTCATCCAATGACACAAACACACCTATTTGATGCACAAGATTGGTTAGAAACCCTAATTGGACAAGAATAAGCCTAGGGAGGACGAAAATAACCTAAATGTTCATCCAATGACACAAACGAACTTATTGGATGCACAAGATTGGTTAAAAACCCTAATTGGACAAAAATAAGACTAGGGAGGACGAAAATGACCTAAATGTTCATCCAATGACACAAATGAACTTATTGGATGCACAAGATTGGTTAAAAACCCTAATTGGACAAGAATAAGCCTAGGGAGGACGAAAATGACCTAAATGTTCATCCGATGACACAAATGAACTTATTGGATGCATAAGATTGGTTAAAAACCCTAATTGGACAAGAATAAGCTTAGGGTGGACGAAAATGACCTAAATGTTCATCCAATGACTCAAACTCACCTATTGGATGCACAAGATTGGTTAGAAACCCTAATTGGACAAGAATAAGCCTAGGAAGGACGAAAATGACCTAAATGTTAATCCAATGACACAAATGAACTTATTGGATGCACAAGATTGGTTAAAAACCCTAATAGGACAAGAATAAGCCTAGGAAGGAAGAAAATGACCTAAATGTTCATCCAATGAGACAAATGAACTTATTGGACGCACAAGATTGCTTAAAACCCTAATTGGACAAGAATAAGACTAGGGAGGACGAAAATGACCTAAATGTTCATCCAATGACACAAACACACCTATTGGATGCACAAGATTAGTTAGAAACCCTAATTGGACAAGAATAACCTTGGAAGGACGAAAATGACCTTAATTTTCATCCAATGACACAAATGAACTTATTGGACGCACAAGATTGCTTAAAACCCTAATTGGACAAGAATAAGACTAGGGAGGACGAAAATGACCTAAATGTTCATCCAATGACACAAACACACCTATTGGATGCACAAGATTGGTTAGAAACACTAATTGGACAAGAATAAGCCTAGGAAGGACGAAAATGACCTAAATGTTAATCCAATGACACAAATGAACTTATTGGATGCACAAGATTGGTTAAAAACCCTAATTGGACAAGAATAAGCCTAGGGAGGACGAAAATAACCTAAATGTTCATCCAATGACACAAATGAACTTATTGGATGCACAAGATTGGTTAAAAACCCTAATTGGACAAAAATAAGACTAGGGAGGACGAAAATGACCTAAATGTTCATCCCATGACACAAACACACCTATTGGATGCACAAGATTGGTTAAAAACCTTAATTGGACAAGAATAAGACTAGGGAGGACGAAAATGACCTAAATGTTCATCCAATGACACAAACACACCTATTGGATGCACAAGATTGGTTAGAAACCCTAATTGGACAAGAATAAGCCTAGGAAGGACGAAAATGACCTAAATGTTAATCCAATGACACAAATGAACTTATTGGATGCACAAGATTGGTTAAAAACCCTAATTGGACAAGAATAAGCCTAGGGAGGACGAAAATGACCTAAATGTTCATCCAATGACACAAACACACCTATTGGATGCACAAGATTGGTTAGAAACACTAATTGGACAAGAATAAGCCTAGGAAGGACGAAAATGACCTAAATGTTAATCCAATGACACAAATGAACTTATTGGATGCACAAGATTAGTTAAAAACCCCAATTGGACAAGAATAAGCCTAGGGAGGACGAAAATGACCTAAATGTTCATCCAATGACACAAACACACCTATTGGATGCACAAGATTGGTTAGAAACCCTAATTGGACAAGAATAAGCCTAGGAAGGACGAAAATGACCTAAATGTTAATCCAATGACACAAATGAACTTATTGGATGCACAAGATTGGTTAAAAACCCTAATTGGACAAGAATAAGCCTAGGGAGGACGAAAATGACCTAAATGTTCATCCAATGACACAAACACACCTATTGGATGCACAAGATTGGTTAAAAACCCTAATTGGACAAGAATAAGCCTAGGGAGGACGAAAATGACCTAAATGTTCATCCAAGGACACAAACACTCCTATTGGGTGCACACGATTGGTTAGAAACCCTAATTTGACAAGAATAAGCCTAGGGAGGACGAAAATGACCTAACTATTCATCCAATGACACAAATGAACTTATTGGATGCACAAGATTGGTTAAAAACCCTAATTGGAAAAGAATAAGCCTAGGGAGGACGAAAATGACCTAAATGTTCATCCAATGACACAAACACACCTATTGGATGCACAAGATTGGTTAGAAACCCTAATTGGACAAGAATAAGCCTAGGAAGGACGAAAATGACCTAAATGTTAATCATATGATACAAATGAACTTATTGGATGCACAAGATTGGTTAAAAACCCTAATTGGACAAGAATAAGCCTAGGGAGGACGAAAATGACCTAAATGTTCATCCAATGACACAAACACACCTATTGGATGCACAAGATTGGTTAGAAACCCTAATTAGACAAGAATAAGCCATGGGAGGACGAAAATTACCTAAATGTTCATCCAATGACACAAATGAACTTATTCGATGCACAAGATTGGTTAAAAACCCTAATTGGACAAGAATAAGCCTAGGGAGGACAAAAATGACCTAAATGTTCATCCAATGACACAAACACACCTATTGGATGCACAAGATTGGTTAGAAACCCTAATTGGACAAGAATAAGCCTAGGGAGGATGAAAATGACCTAAATGTTCATCCAATGACACAAACACACCTATTGGATGCACAAGAATGGTTAGAAACCCTAATTGAACAAGAATAAGCCTAGGGAGGACGAAAATGACCTAAATGTTCACCCAAAGACACAAATGAACTTATTGGATGTACAAGATTGGTTAAAAACCCAAATTGGACAAGAATAAGCCTAGGGAGGACGAAAATGACCTAAATGTTTATCCAATGACACAAACACACCTATTGGATGCACAAGATTGGTTAAAAACCCTAATTGTACAAGAATAAGCATAGGGAGGACGAAAATGACCTAAATGTTCATCCAATGACACAAACACACCTATTGGATGCACAAGATTGGTTAGAAACCCTAATTGGACAAGAATAAGCCTAGAGAGGACGAAAATGACCTAAATGTTCATCCAATGACACAATTGAACTCATTAGATGCACAAGATTGGTTAAAAACCCTAATTCGACAAGAATAAGCATAGGGAGGACGAAAATGACCTAAATGTTCATCCAATGACACAAAAACACCTATTGAATGCACAAGATTGGTTAGAAACCCTAATTGGACAAGACTAAGCTTAGGGAGGACGAAAATGACCTAAATGTTAATCCAATGACACGAATGAACTTATTGGATGCACAAGATTGGTTAAAAACCCTAATTGGACAAGAATAAGCCTAGGGAGGACGAAAATGACCTAAATGTTCATCCAATGACACAAACACACCTATTGGATGCACAAGATTGGTTAGAAACCCTAATTGGACAAGAATAAGCCTAGGAAGGACGAAAATGACCTAAATGTTAATCCAATGACACAAAAGAACTTATTGGATGCACAAGATTGGTTAAAAACCCTAATTGGACAAGAATAAGCCTAGGGAGGACGAAAATGACCTAAATGTTCATCCAATGACACAAACACACCTATTGAATGCACAAGATTGGTTAGAAACCCTAATTGGACAAGAATAAGCCTAGGAAGGACGAAAATGACCTAAATGTTCATCCAATGACACAAACACACCTATTGGATGCACAAGATTAGTTAAAAACCCTAATTGGACAAGAATAAACCTAGGGAGGACGAAAATGACCAAAATGTTCATCCAATGACACAAACACACCTATTGGATGCACAAGATTGGTTAAAAACCCTAATTGGACAAGAATAAGCCTAGGTAGGACGCAAATGACCTAAATGTTAATCCAATGACACAAATGAACTTATTGGTTGCACAAGATTGGTTAAAAACCCTAATTGGACAAGAATAAGCCTAGGGAGGACGAAAATGACCTAAATGTTCATCCAATGACACAAATACACCTATTGGATGCACAAGATTGTTTAGAAACCCTAATTGGACCAGAATAAGACTAGGGAGGACGAAAATGACCTAAATGTTCATCCAATGACACAAACACACCTATCGAATGCACAAGATTGGTTAGAAACCCTAATTGGACAAGCATAAGCCTAAGAAGGACGAAAATGACCTAAATGTTAATCCAATGACACAAATGAACTTATTGGTTGCACAAGATCGGTTAAAAACCCTAATTGGACAAGAATAAGCCTAGGGAGGACGAAAATGACCTAAATGTTCATCCAATGACACAAACACACCTATTGGATGCACAAGATTAGTTAAAAACCCTAATTGGACAAGAATAAGCCTAGGGAGGACGAAAATGACCAAAATGTTCATCCAATGACACAAACACACCTATTGGATGCAGAAGATTGGTTAAAAACCCTAATTGGACAAGAATAAGCCTAGGGAGGACGAAAATAACCTAAATGTTAATCCAATGACACAAATGAACTTATTGGTTGCACAAGATTGGTTAAAAACCCTAATTGGACAAGAATAAGCCTAGGGAGGACGAAAATGACCTAAATGTTCATCCAATGACAAAAATACACCTATTGGATGCACAACATTGTTTAGAAACCCTAATTGGACAAGAATAAGACTAGGGAGGACGAAAATGACCTAAATGTTCATCCAATGACACAAACACACCTATCGAATGCACAAGATTGGTTAGAAACCCTAATTGGACAAGAATAAGCCTAGGAAGGACGAAAATGACCTCCTAAATGTTAATCCAATGACACAAATGAACTTATTGGATGCACAAGATCAGTTAAAAACCCTAATTGGACAAGAATAAGCATAGGGAGGACGAAAATGACCTAAATGTTCATCCAATGACACAAACACACCTATTGGATGCACAAGATTGGTTAAACACCCTAATTGGACAAGAATAAGCCTAGGGAGGACAAAAATGACCTAAATGTTCATCCAATGACACAAATGAACTTATTGGAGGCATAAGATTGGTTAAAAACCCTAATTGGACAAGAATAAGCTTAGGGAGGACGAAAATGAACTAATTGTTCATCCAATGACACATATGAACTTATTGGATGCACATGATTGGTTAAAAACCCTAATTGGACAAGAATAAGCCTAGGGAGGACGAAAATGACCTAATTGTTCATCCAATGACACAAATGAACTTATTGGATGCACAAGATTGGTTAAAAACCCTAATTGGACAAGAATAAGACTAGGGAGGACGAAAATGACCTAAATGTTCATCCAATGACACAAACACACCTATTGGATGCACAAGATTGGTTAGAAACCCTAATTGAACAAGAATAAGCCTAGGAAGGACGAAAATGACCTAAATGTTAATCCAATGACACAAATGAACTTATTGGATGCACAAGATCGGTTAAAAACCCTAATTGGACTAGAATAAGCCTAGGGAGGACGAAAATGACCTAAATGTTAATCCAATGACACAAATGAACTTATTGGATGCAAAAGATTGGTTAAAAACCCTAATTGGACAAGAATAAGACTAGGGAGGACGAAAATGACCTAAATGTTCATCCAATGACACAAACACACCTATCGAATGCACAAGATTGGTTAGAAACCCTAATTGGACAAGAATAAGCCTAGGAAGTACAAAAATGACCTCCTAAATGTTAATCCAATGACACAAATGAACTTATTGGATGCACAAGATCGGTTAAAAACCCTAATTGGACAAGAATAAGCCTACGGAGGACGAAAATGACCTAAATGTTCATCCAATGACACAAACACACCTATTGGATGCACAAGATTGGTTAGAAACCCTAATTGGACAAGAATAAGCCTTGGGAGGACGAAAATGACCTAAATGTTCATCCAATGACACAAATGAACTTATTGGATCCACAAGATTGGTTAAAAACCCTAATTGGACAAGAATAAGACTAGGGAGGACGAAAATGACCTAAATGTTCATCCAATGACACAAACACACCTATTGGATGCACAAGATTGGTTAGAAACCCTAATTGGACAAGAATAAGCCAAGGGAGGACGAAAATGACCTAAATGTTAATCCAATGACACAAATGAACTTATTGGATGCACAAGATTTGTTAAAAACCCTAATTGGACAAGAATAAGCCTAGGGAGGACGAAAATGACCTAAATGTTAATCCAATGAGACAACTCAACTTATTGGATGCACAAGATTGGTTAAAAACCCTAATTGGACAAGTATATGCCTAGGCAGGACGAAAATGACCTAAATGTTAATCCAATGACACAAATGAACTTATTGGATGCACAAGATTGGTTAAAAACACTAATTGGACAACAATATGCCTAGGGAGGACGAAAATGACCTAATTGATCATCCAATGACACAAACACACCTATTGGATGCACAAGATTGGTTAAAAACCCTAATTGGACAAGAATAAGCCTAGGGAGGACGAAAATGACCTAATTGATCATCCAATGACACAAACACACCTATTGGATGCACAAGATTGGTTAAAAACCCTAATTGGACAAGAATATGCCTAGGGAGGACGAAAATGACCTAAATATTAATTCAATGACACAAACAAAGTTATTGGATGCACAAGATTGATTAAAAACCCTAATTTGACAAGAATAAGTCTAGGTAGGACGAAAATGACCTAATTGATCATCCAATGACACAAACACACCTATTGGATGCACAAGATTGGTTAAAAACCCTAATTGGACATGAATAAGCCTAGGGACGACGAAAACGACCTAATTGATCATCCATTGACACAAACACACCTATTGGATGAACAAGATTGGTTAAAAACCCTAATTGGACAAGAATAAGCCTAGGGAGGACGAAAATGACCTAATTGATCATCCAATGACACAAACACACCTATTGGATGCACAAGATTGGTTAAAAACCCTAATTGGACAAGAATATGCCTAGGGAGGACGAAAATGACCTAAATATTAATTCAATGACACAAACAAAGTTATTGGATGCACAAGATTGGTTAAAAACCCTAATTGGACAAGAATAAGCCTAGGGAGGACGAAAATGACCTAATTGATCATCCAATGACACAAACACACCTATTGGATGCACAAGATTGGTTAAAAACCCTAATTGGACAAGAATATGCCTAGGGAGGACGAAAATGACCTAAATATTAATTCAATGACACAAACAAAGTTATTGGATGCACAAGATTGGTGAAAAACCCTAATTGGACAAGAATAAGCCTAGGGGGAACGAAAATGACCTAATTGATCATCCAATGACACAAACACACCTATTGGATGCACAAGATTGGTTAAAAACCCTAATTGGACAAGAATATGCCTAGGGAGGACGAAAATGACCTAAATATTAATTCAATGACACAAACAAAGTTATTGGATGCACAAGATTGGTTAAAAACCCTAATTGGACAAGAATAAGCCTAGGGAGGACGAAAATGACCTAATTGATCATCCAATGACACAAACACACCTATTGGATGCACAAGATTGGTTAAAAACCCTAATTGGACAAGAATATGCCTAGGGAGGACGAAAATGACCTAAATATTAATTCAATGACACAGACAAACTTATTGGATGCACAAGATTGGTTAAAAACCCTAATTGGACAAGAATAATCCTAGGGAAGACGAAAATGACCTAATTGATCATCCAATGACACAAACACACCTATTGGATGCACAAGATTGGTTAAAAACCCTAATTGGACAAGAATATGCCTAGGGAGGACGAAAATGACCTAAATATTAATTCAATGACACAAACAAAGTTATTGGATGCACAAGATTGGTTAAAAACCTTAATTGGACAAGAATAAGCCTAGGGAGGACGAAAATGACCTAATTGATCATCCAATGACACAAATGAATTTATTGGATGCACAAGATTGGTTAAAAACGCTAATTTGACCAGAATAAGCCTAGGGAGGACGAAAATGACCTAATTGATCATCCAATGACACAAACACACCTATTGGATGCACAAGATTGGTTAAAAACCCTAATTGGACAAGAATAAGCCTAGGGAGGACGAAAATGACCTAATTGATCATCCAATGACACAAACACACCTATTGGATGCACAAGATTGGTTAAAAACCCTAATTGGACAAGAATAAGCCTAGGGAGGACAACAATGACCTAATTGATCATCCAATGACACAAACACACCTATTGGATGCACAAGAATGGTTAAAAACCCTAATTGGACAAGAATAAGCCTAGGGAGGACGAAAATGACCTAATTGATCATCCAATGACACAAACACACCTATTGGATGCACAAGATTGGTTAAAAACCCTAATTGGACAAGAATAAGCCTAGGGAGGACGAAAATGACCTAATTGATCATCCAATGACACAAACACACCTATTGGATGCACAAGATTGGTTAAAAACCCTAATTGGACAAGAATATGCCTAGGGAGGACGAAAATGACCTAAATGTTAATCCAATGACACAACTCAACTTATTGGATGCACAAGATTGGTTAAAAACCCTAATTGGACAAGAATATGCCTAGGGAGGACGGAAATGACATTAATATTAATTCAATGAGACAAACAAAGTTATTGGATGCACAAGATTGGTTAAAAACCCTAATTGGACAAGAATAAGCATAGGGAGGACGAAAATGACCTAATTGATCATCCAATGACACAAACACACCTATTGGATGCACAAGATTGGTTAAAAACCCTAATTGGACAAGAATATGCCTAGGGAGGACGAAAATGACCTAAATATTAATTCAATGACACAAACAAACTTATTGGATGCACAAGATTGGTTAAAAACCCTAATTAGACTAGAATATGCCTAGGGACGACGAAAATGACCTAAATGTTAATTCAATGACACAAACGAACTTATTGGATGCACAACATTGGTTAAAAACCCTAATTGGACAAGAATAAGCCTAGGGATGACGAAAATGACCTAATTGATCATCCAATGACACAAACACACCTATTGGATGCACCAGATTGGTTAAAAACCCTAATTGGACAAGAATATGCCTAGGGAGGACGAAAATGACCTAAATGTTAATCCAATGACACAACTCAACTTATTGGATGCACAAGATTGGTTAAAAACCCTAATTGGACAAGAATATGCCTAGGGAGGACGAAAATGACCTAATTGATCGTCCAATGACAGAAACACACCTATTGGATGCACAAGATTGGTCTAAAACTCTAATTGGACAAGAATATGCCTAGGGAGGACGAAAATGACCTAAATGTTAATCCAATGACACAACTCAACTTATTGGATGCAAAAGATTGGTTAAAAACCCTAATTGGACAATTAATAAGCCTAGGGAGGACGAAAATGACCTAATTGATCATCCAATGACACAAACACACCTATTGGATGCACAAGATTGGTTAAAAACCCTAATTGGACAAGAATAAGCCTAGGGAGGACGAAAATGACCTAATTGATCATCCAATGACACAAACACACCTATTGGATGCACAAGATTGGTTTAAAACCCTAGTTGGACAAGAATATGCCTAGTGAGGACGAAAATGACCTAATTGATCATCCAATGACACAAACACACTTATTGGATGCACATGATTGGTTAAAAACCCTAATTGGAAAAGAATAAGCCTAGGGAGGACGAAAATGACCTAATTGATCATCCAATGACACAAACACACCTATTGGATGCACAAGATTGGTTAAAAACCCTAATTGGACAAGAATAAGCCTAGGGAGGACGAAAATGACCTAATTGATCATCCAATGACACAAACACACCTATTGGATGCACAAGATTGGTTAAAATACCTAATTGGACAAGAATAAGCCTAGGGAGGACGAAAATGACCTAATTGATCATCCAATGACACAAACACACCTATTGGATGCACAAGATTGGTTAAAAACCCTAATTGGACAAGAATATGCCTAGGGAGGACTGATATGACCTAAATGTTAATCCAATGACACAAATGAACTTATTGGATGCACAAGATTGGTTAAAAACCCTAATTGGACAAGAATAAGCCTAGGAATGACGAAAATGACCTAATTGATCATCCAATGACACAAACACACCTATTGGATGCACAAGATTGGTTAAAAACCATAATTGGACAAGAATAAGCCTAAGGAGGACGAAAATGACCTAATTGATCATCCAATGACACAAACACACCTATTGGATGCACAAGATTGGTTAAAAACCCTAATTGGACAAGAATAAGCCTAGGGAGGACGAAAATGACCTAATTGATCATCCAATGACACAAACACACCTATTGGATGCACAAGATTGGTTAAAAACCCTAGTTGGACAAGAACATGCCTAGGGAAGACGAAAATGACCTAATTGATCATCCAATGACACTAATGAACTTATTGGATGCACAAGATTGGTTAAAAACCCTAATTGGACAAGAATAAGCCTAGGGAGGACAAAAATGACCTAATTGATCATCCAATGACACAGACACACCTATTGGATGCACAAGATTGGTTAAAAACCCTAATTGGACAAGAATATGCTTAGGGAGGACGAAAATGACCTAATTGATTATCCAATGACACACACACACACCTATTGGATGCACAAGATTGGTTAAAAACCCTAATTGGACAAGAATATGCTTAGGGAGGACAAAAATGACCTAATTGATCTTCCAATGACACAAACACACCTATTGGATGCACAAGATTGGTTAAAAACCCTAATTGGACAAGAATATGCCTAGGGAGGACGAATATGACCTAAATGTTAATCCAATAACACAAATGAACTTATTGGATGCACAAGATTGGTTAAAAACCCTAATTGGACAAGAATAAGCCTAAGGATAACGAAAATGACATAAATGTTAATCCAATGACACAACTCAACTTATTGGATGCACAAGATTGGTTAAAAATCCTAATTGGACAAGAATAAGCCTAGGCAGGACGAAAATGACCTAATTGATCATCCAATGACACAAACACACCTATTGGATGCACAAGATTGGTTAAAAACCCTAGTTGGACAAGAATATGCCTAGGGAGGACGAAAATGACCTAATTGATCATCCAATGACACAAATGAACTTATTGGATGCACAAGATTGGTTAAAAACCCTAATTGGACAAGAATATGCCTAAGGAGGACGAAAATTACCTAATTGATCATCCAATGACACAAACACACCTATTGGATGCACAAGATTGGTTAAATACCCAAATTGGACAAGAATATGCCTAGGGAGGACGAAAATGACCTAAATGTTAATCCAATGACACAAATGAACTTATTGGATGCACAAGATTGGTTAAAAACCCTAATTGGACAAGAATAAGCCTAGGGAGGACGAAAATGACCTAATTGATCATCCAATGACAGAAACACACCGATTGGATTCACAAGATTGGTTAAAAACCCTAATTCGACAAGAATATGCCTAAGGAGGACGAAAATGACCTAAATATTAATTCAATGACACAAACAAAGTTATTGGATGCACAAGATTGGTTAAAAACCCTAATTGGACAAGAATAAGCCTTGGGATGATGAAAATGACCTAATTGATCATCCAATGACACAAACACACCTATTGGATGCACAAGATTGGTTAAAAACCCTAATTGGACAAGAATAAGCCTAGGGAGGACGAAAATGACCTAATTGATCATCCAATGACACAAACACACCTATTGGATGCACAAGATTGGTTAAAAACCCTAATTGGACAAGAATAAGCCTAGGGAGGACGAAAATGACCTAATTGATCATCCAATGACACA
The DNA here is from genome assembly GCA_037974775.1 of Cicer pinnatifidum. Classification (NCBI taxonomy): domain Eukaryota; kingdom Viridiplantae; phylum Streptophyta; class Magnoliopsida; order Fabales; family Fabaceae; genus Cicer; species Cicer pinnatifidum. The sequence continues at coordinate 132,772 of JBBPBR010000405.1, forward strand.
AACACACCTATTGGATGCACAAGATTGGTTAAAAACCCTAATTGGACAAGAATAAGCCTAGGGAGGACGAAAATTCGTCATCCATTGACACAAACACACCTATTGGATGCACAAGATTGGTCAAAAACCATAATTCGACAAGAATAAGCCTAGGGAGGACGAATATGACCTAATTGATCATCCAATGACACAAACACACCTATTGGATGCACAAGATTGGTTTAATACCCTAGATGGACAAGAATATGCCTAGGGAGGACGAAAATGACCTAATTGATCATCCAATGACACAAATGAACTTATTGGATGCACAAGATTGGTTAAAAACCCTAATTGGACAAGAATAAGCCTAGGGAGGACGAAAATGACCTAATTGTTAATCCAATGACACAAATGAACTTATTGGATGCACAAGATTGGTTAAAAACCCTAATTGGACAAGAATAAGCCTAGGGAGGATGAAAATGACCTAAATGTTCATCCAATGAGACAAATGAACTTATTGGATGCACAAGATTGGTTAAAAAACCTAATTGGACAAGAATTAGCCTAGGGAGGACGAAAATGACCTAAATGTTCATCCAATGACACAAACACACCTATTGGATGCACAAGATTGGTTAAAAACCCTAATTGGACAAGAATAAGCCTAGGGAGGACGAAAATGACCTAAATGTTCATCCAATGACACAAACACACCTATTGGATGCACAAGATTGGTTAAAAACCCTAATTGGACAAGAATAAGCCTAGGGAGGACGAAAATGACCTAAATGTTCATCCAATGACACAAATGAACTTATTGGATAAACAAGATTGGTTAAAAACCCTAATTGGACAGGAATAAGCCTAGAGAGGATGAAAATGACCTAAATGTTCATCAAATGACTAAACTCACCTATTGGATGCACAAGATTGGTTAGAAACCCTAATTGGACAAGAATAAGCCTAGGGAGGACGAAAATGACCTAAATGTTCACCCAATGACACAAATGAACTTATTGGATGCACAAGATTGGTTAAAAACCCTAATTGGACAAGAATAAGCCTAGGGAGGACGAAAATAACATAAATGTTCGTCCAATGACACAAACACACCTATTGGATGCACAAGATTGGTTAGAAACCCTAATTGGACAAGAATAAGCCTAGGAAGGACGAAAATGACCTAAATGTTAATCCAATGACACAAATGAACTTATTGGATGCACAAGATTGGTTAAAAACCCTAATTGGACAAGAATAAGCCTAGGGAGGACGAAAATGACCTAAATGTTCATCCAACGACACAAACACACCTATTGAATGCACAAGATTGGTTAGAAACCCTAATTGGACAAGAATAAGCCTAGGAAGGACGAAAATGACCTAAATGTTAATCCAATGACACAAATGAACTTATTGGATGCACAAGATCGGTTAAAAACCCTAATTGGACAAGAATAAACCTAGGGAGGACGAAAATGACCTAAATGTTCATCCAATGACACAAACACACCTATTGGATGCACAAGATTTGTTAAAAACCCTAATTGGACAAGAATAAGCCTAGGGAGGACGAAAATGACCAAAATGTTCATCCAATGACACAAACACACCTATTGGATGCACAAGATTGGTTAAAAACCGTAATTGGACAAGAATAAGCCTAGGGAGGACGAAAATGACCTAAATGTTAATCCAATGACACAAATGAACTTATTGGTTGCACAAGATTGGTTAAAAACCCTAATTGGACAAGACTAAGCCTAGGGAGGACGAAAATGACCTAAATGCTCATCCGATGACACAAATACACCTATTGGACGCACAAGATTGTTTAGAAACCCTAATTGGACAAGAATAAGACTAGGGAGGACGAAAATGACCTAAATGTTCATCCAATGACACAAACACACCTATTGGATGCACAAGATTGGTTAGAAACCCTAATTGGACAAGAATAAGCCTAGGGAGGAAGAAAATGACCTAAATGTTAATCCAATGATACAAATGAACTTATTGGATGCACAAGATTGGTTAAAAACCATAATTGGACAAGAATAAGCCTAGGGAGGACGAAAATAACCTAAATTTTCATCAAATGGCTAAACACACCTATTGGATGCACAAGATTGGTTAGAAACCCTAATTGGACAAGAATAAGCCTAGGGAGGACAAAAATGACCTAAATGTTCACCCAATGACACAAATGAACTTATTGGATCCACAAGATTGGTTAAAAACCCTAATTGGACAAGAATAAGCCTAGGGTGGACGAAAGTGACCCAAATGTTCATCCAATGACACAAACACACCTATTGGATGCCCAAGATTGGTTAAAAACCCTAATTGGACAAGAATAAGCATAGGGAGGACGAAAATGACCTAAATGTTAATCCAATGACACAAATGAACTTATTGGATGCACAAGATCGGTTAAAAACCCTAATTGGACAAGAAAAAACCTAGGGAGGACGAAAATGACCTAAATGTTCATCCAATGACACAAACACACCTATTGGATGCACAAGATTTGTTAAAAACCCTAATTGGACAAGAATAAGCCTAGGGAGGACGAAAATGACCAAAATGTTCATCCAATGACACAAACACACCTATTGGATGCACAAGATTGGTTAAAAACCGTAATTGGACAAGAATAAGCCTAGGGAGGACGAAAATGACCTAAATGTTAATCCAATGACACAAATGAACTTATTGGTTGCACAAGATTGGTTAAAAACCCTAATTGGACAAGACTAAGCCTAGGGAGGACGAAAATGACCCAAATGCTCATCCGATGACACAAATACACCTATTGGACGCACAAGATTGTTTAGAAACCCTAATTGGACAAGAATAAGACTAGGGAGGACGAAAATGACCTAAATGTTCATCCAATGACACAAACACACCTATTGGATGCACAAGATTGGTTAGAAACCCTAATTGGACAAGAATAAGCCTAGGGAGGAAGAAAATGACCTAAATGTTAATCCAATGATACAAATGAACTTATTGGATGCACAAGATTGGTTAAAAACCATAATTGGACAAGAATAAGCCTAGGGAGGACGAAAATAACCTAAATTTTCATCAAATGGCTAAACACACCTATTGGATGCACAAGATTGGTTAGAAACCCTAATTGGACAAGAATAAGCCTAGGGAGGACAAAAATGACCTAAATGTTCACCCAATGACACAAATGAACTTATTGGATCCACAAGATTGGTTAAAAACCCTAATTGGACAAGAATAAGCCTAGGGTGGACGAAAGTGACCCAAATGTTCATCCAATGACACAAACACACCTATTGGATGCCCAAGATTGGTTAAAAACCCTAATTGGACAAGAATAAGCATAGGGAGGACGAAAATGACCTAAATGTTCATCCAATGACACAAACACACCTATTGGATGCACAAGATTGGTTAGAAACCCTAATTGGACAAGAATAAGCCTAGGGAGGACGAAAATGACCTAATTGTTCATCCAATGACACAAACACACCTATTGGATGCCCAAGATTGGTTAAAAACCCTAATTGGACAAGAATAAGCATAGGGAGGACGAAAATGACCTAAATGTTCATCCAATGACACAAACACACCTATTGGATGCACAAGATTGGTTAGAAACCCTAATTTGACAAGAATAAGCCTAGGGAGGACGAAAATGACCTAACTATTCATCCAATGACACAAATGAACTTATTTGATGCACAAGATTGGTTAAAAACCCTAATTGGACAAGAATAAGCCTAGGGAGGACGAAAATGACCTAAATGTTCATCCAATGACACAAACACACCTATTGGATGCCCAAGATTGGTTAAAAACCCTAATTGGACAAGAATAAGCATAGGGAGGACGAAAATGACCTAAATGTTCATCCAATGACACAAACACACCTATTGGATGCACAAGATTGGTTTGAAACCCTAATTGGACAAGAATAAGCCTAGGGAGGACGAAAATGACCTAAATGTTCATCCAATGACACAAACACACCTATTGGATGCACAAGATTGGTTAAAAACCCTAATTGGACAAGAATAAGCCTAGGGTGGACGAAAATGACCTAAATGCTTATCCAATGACACAAACACACCTATTGGATGCACAAGATTGGTTAAAAATCCTAATTGGATAAGAATAAGCATAGGGAGGACGAAAATGACCTAAATGTTCATCCAATGACACAAACACACCTATTGGATGCACAAGATTGGTTAAAAACCCTAATTGGACAAGAATAAGCCTAGGGAGGACGAAAATGACCTAAATGTTCATCCAATGACACAAATGAACTTATTGGATGCACAAGATTGGTTAAAAACCCTAATTGGACAAGAATAAGCCTAGGGAGGACGAAAATGACCTAAATGTTCATCCAATGAAACATACACACCTATTGGATGCACAAAATTGGTTAAAAACCCTAATTGGACAAGAATAAGCCTAGGGAGGACGAAAATGACCTAAATGTTAATCCAATGACACAAATGAACTTATTGGATGCACAAGATTGGTTAAAAACCCTAATTGGACAAGAATAAGCCTAGTGAGGACGAAAATAACCTAAATGTTCATCAAATGACTAAACACACCTACTGGATGCACAAGATTGGTTAGAAACCCTAATTGGACAAGAATAAGCCTAGGGAGGACGAAAATGACCTAAATGTTCACCCAATGACACAAATGAACTTATTGGATGCACAAGATTGGTTAAAAACCCTAATTGGACAAGAATAAGCCTAGGGAGGACGAAAATGACCTAAATGTTCATCCAATGACACAAACACACCTATTGGATGCCCAAGATTGGTTAAAAACCCTAATTGGACAAGAATAAGCATAGGGAGGACGAAAATGACCTAAATGTTCATCCAATGACACAAACACACCTATTGGATGCACAAGATTGGTTAGAAACGCTAATTGGACAAGAATAAGCCTAGGGAGGACGAAAATGACCTAAATGTTCATCCAATGACACAAATGAACTTATTGGATGCACAAGATTGGTTAGAAACCCTAATTGGACAAGAATAAGCCTAGGGAGGACGAAAATGACCTAAATGTTCATCCAATGACACAAATGAACTTATTGGATGCACAGGATTGCTTAAAACCCTAATTGGACAAGAATAAGACTAGGGAGGACGAAAATGACCTAAATGTTCATCCAATGACACAAATGAACTTATTGGATGCACAAGATTGCTTAAAAACCCTAATTGGACAAGAATAAGCCTAGGGAGGACGAAAATGACCTAAATGTTCATCCAATGACACAAATTCACCTATTGGATGGACAAGATTGGTTAAAAACCCTAATTGGACTAGAATATGCCTTGGGAGGACGAAAATGACCTAAATGTTCATCCAATGACACAAATGAACTTATTGGATGCACAAGATTGGTTAAAAACCCTAATTGGACAAGAATAAGCCTAGGGAGGACGAAAATGACCTAAATGTTCATCCAATGACACAAATGAACTTATTGGATGCACAAGATGGGTTGAAAACCCTAATTGGACAAGAATAAGCCTAGGGAGGACGAAAATGACCTAAATGTTCATCCAATGACACAAATGAACTTATTGGATGCACAAGATTGGTTAAAAACCCTAATTGGACAAGAATAAGCCTAGGGAGGACGAAAATGACCTAAATGTTCATCCAATGACACAAATGAACTTATTGCATGCAAAAGATTGCTTAAAACCCTAATTGGACAAGAATAAGACTAGGGAGGACGAAAATGACCTAAATGTTCATCCAATGACACAAACACACCTATTGGATGCACAAGATTGGTTAGAAACCCTAATTGGACAAGAATAACCCTAGGAAGGACGAAAATGACCTAAATGTTAATCCAATGACACAAATGAACTTATTGGATGCACAAGATTGGTTAAAAACCCTAGTTGGACAAGAATAAGCCTAGGGAGGACGAAAATAACCTAAATGTTCATCAAATGACTAAACACACCTATTGGATGCACAAGATTGGTTAGAAACCCTAATTGGACAATAATAAGCCTAGGAAGGACGAAAATGACCTAAATGTTCACCCAATGACACAAATGAACTTATTGGATGGACAAGATTGGTTAAAAACCCTAATTGGACAAGAATAAGCCTAGGGAGGACGAAAATGACCTAAATGTTCATCCTATGACACAAACACACCTATTGGATGCACAAGATTGGTTAGAAACCCTAATTGGACAAGAATAAGCCTAGGGAGGACGAAAATGACCTAAATGTTAATCCAATGACACAAATGAACTTATTGGATGCACAAGATTGGTTAAAAACCCTAGTTGGACAAGAATAAGCCTAGGGAGGACGAAAATAACCTAAATGTTCATCAAATGACTAAACACACCTATTGGATGCACAAGATTGGTTAAAAACCCTAATTGGACAAGAATAAGCCTAGGAAGGACGAAAATGACCTAAATGTTCATCCAATGACACAAATGAACTTATTGGATGCACAAGATTGGTTAAAAACCCTAATTGGACAAGAATAAGCCTAGGGAGGACGAAAATAACCTAAATGTTCAACAAATGACTAAACACACCTATTGGATGCACAAGATTGGTTAGAAACCCTAATTGGACAAGAATAAGCATAGGGAGGACGAAAATGACCTAAATGTTCATCCAATGAAACAAACACACCTATTGGATGCACAAGATTGGTTAGAAACCCTAATTGGACAAGAATAAGCCTAGGGAGGACGAAAATGACCTAAATGTTCATCCAATGACACAAACACACCTATTGGATGCACAAGATTGGTTAAAAAACCCTAATTGTACAAGAATAAGCCTAGGGAGGACGAAAATGACCTAAATGTTAATCCAATGACACAAATGAACTTATTGGATGCACAAGATTGGTTAAAAACCCTAATTGGAGAAGAATAAGCCTAGGGAGGACGAAAATGACCTAAATGTTCATCCAATGACACAAACACACCTATTGGATACACAAGATTGTTTAGAAACCCTAATTGGACAAGAATAAGCCTAGGGAGGACGAAAATGACCTAAATGTTAATCCAATGACACAAATGAACTTATTGGATGCACAAGATTGCTTAAAACCCTAATTGGACAAGAATAAGACTAGGGAGGACGAAAATAACCTAAATGTTCATCCAATGACACAAACACACCTATTGGATGCACAAGATTGGTTAAAAACCCTAATTGGACAAGAATAAGCCTAGGGAGGACGAAAATGACCAAAATGTTCATCCAATGACACAAACACACCTATTGGATGCACAAGATTGGTTAGAAACCCTAATTGGACAAGAATAAGCCTAGGAAGGACGAAAATGACCTAAATGTTCACCCAATGACACAAATGAACTTATTGGATGTACAAGATTGGTTAAAATCCCTAATTGGACAAGAATAAGCCTAGGGAGGACGAAAATGACCTAAATGTTAATCCAATGACACAAACACACCTATTGAATGCACAAGATTGGTTAGAAACCCTAATTGGACAAGAATAAGCCTAGGAAGGACGAAAATGACCTAAATGTTAATCCAATGACACAAATGAACTTATTGGATGCACAAGATCGGTTAAAAACCCTAATTGGACAAGAATAAACCTAGGGAGGAAGAAAATGACCTAAATGTTATTCCAATGACACAAATGAACTTATTGGATGCACAAGATTGGTTAAAAACCCTAATTGGACAAGAATAAGCCTAGGGAGGACGAAAATAACCTAAATGTTCATCAAATGGCTAAACACACCTATTGGACAAGAATAAGCCTAGGGAGGAAGAAAATGACCTAAATGTTAATCCAATGACACAAATGAACTTATTGGATGCACAAGATTGGTTAGAAACCCTAATTGGACAAGAATAAGCCTAGGGAGGACGAAAATGACCTAAATGTTCACCCAATGACACAAATGAACTTATTGGATGCACAAGATTGGTTAAAAACCCTAATTGGACAAGAATATGCCTAGGGAGGACGAAAGTGACCTAAATGTTCATCCAATGACACAAACACACCTATTGGATGCCCAAGATTGGTTAAAAACCCTAATTGGACAAGAATAAGCATAGGGAGGACGAAAATGACCTAACTGTTCATCCAAAGACACAAACACACCTATTGGATGCACAAGATTGGTTAGAAACCCTAATTGGACAAGAATAAGCCTAGGGAGGACGAAAATGACCTAAATGTTCACCCAATGAAACAAATGAACTTATTGGATGCACAAGATTGGTTAAAAACCCTAATTGGACAAGAATAAGCCTAGGGAGGACGAAAATGACCTAAATGTTCATCCAATGACACAAACACACCTATTGGATGCCCAAGATTGGTTAAAAACCCTAATTGGACAAGAATAAGCATAGGGAGGACGAAAATGACCTAAATGTTCATCCAATGAAACAAACACACCTATTGGATGCACAAGATTGGTTAGAAACCCTAATTGGACAAGAATAAGCCTAGGGAGGACGAAAATGACCTAAATGTTCATCCAATGACACAAACACACCTATTGGATGCACAAGATTGGTTAAAAACACTAATTGGACAAGAATAAGCATAGGGAGGACGAAAATGACCTAAATGTTCATCAAATGACACAAACACACCTATTGGATGCACAAGATTGGTTAGAAACCCTTATTGGACAAAAATAAGCCTTGGGAGGATGAAAATGACCTAAATGTTCATCCAATGACACAAATGAACTTATTGGATGCACTAGATTGGTTAAAAACCCTAATTGGACAAGAATAAGCCTAGGGAGGAGGAAAATGACCTAAATGTTCATCCAATGACACAAACACACCTATTGGATGCACAAGATTGGTTAGAAACCCTAATTGGACAAGAATAAGCCTAGGGAGGACGAAAATGACCTAAATGTTCATCCAATGACACAAACACACCTATTGGATGCACAAGATTGGTTAAAAACCCTTATTGGACAAGAATAAGCCTAGGGAGGACGAAAATGACCTAAATGTTCATCCAATGACACAAATGAACTTATTGGATGCACAAGATTGGTTAAAAACCCTAATTGGACAAGAATAAGCCTAGGGTGGACGAAAATGACCTAAATGTTCATCCAATGACACAAAGGAACTTATTGGATGCAAAAGATTGGTTAAAAACCCTAATTGGACAAGAATAAGCCTAGGGAGGACGAAAATGACCTAAATGTTCATCCAATGACACAAACACACCTATTGGATGCACAAGATTGGTTAGAAACCCTAATTGGACAAGAATAAGCCTAGAATGAACGAAAATGACCTAAATGTTCATCCAATGACACAAACACACCTATTGGATGCACAAGATTGGTTAAAAACCCTAATTGGACAAGAATAAGCCTAGGGAGGACGAAAATGACCTAAATGTTCATCCAATGACACAAATGAACTTATTGGATGCACAAGATTGGTTAAAAACCCTAATTGGACAAGAATAAGCCTAGGGTGGACTAAAATGACCTAAATGTTCATCCAATGACACAAATGAACTTTTCGGATGCACAAGATTGGTTAAAAACCCTAATTGGACAAGAATAAGCCTAGGGAGGACGAAAATGACCTAAATGTTCATCCAATGACACAAACACACCTATTGGATGCACAAGATTGGTTAGAAACCCTAATTGGACAAGAATAAGCCTAGGAAGGACGAAAATGACCTAAATGTTAATCCTATGACACAAATGAACTTATTGGATGCACAAGATTGGTTAAAAACCCTAATTGGACAAGAATAAGCCTAGGGAGGACGAAAATGATCTAAATGTTCATCCAATGACACAAATGAACTTATTGGATGCACAAGATTGGTTAAAAACCCTAATTGGACAAGAATAAGCCTAGGGAGGACGAAAATGACCTAAATGTTCATCCAATGACACAAACACACCTATTGGATAAACAAGATTGGTTAGAAACCCTAATTGGACAAGAATAAGCCAAGGGAGGACGAAAATGACCTAAATGTTAATCCAATGACACAAATGAACTTATTGGATGCACAAGATTGGTTAAAAACCATAATTGGACAAGAATAAGCCTAGGGAGGACGAAAATAACCTAAATGTTCATCCAATGACACAAATGAACTTATTGGATGCACAAGATTGGTTAGAAACCCTAATTGGACAAGAATAAGCCTTGGGAGGACGAAAATGACCTAAATGTTCATCCAATGACACAAATGAACTTATTGGATGCACAAGATTGGTTAAAAACCGTAATTGGACATGAATAAGCCTAAGGAGGACGAAAATGACCTAAATGTTCATCCAATGACACAAACACACCTATTGGATGCACAAGATTGGTTAGAAACCCTAATTGGACAAGAATAAGCCTAGGGAGGACGAAAATGACCTAAATGTTAATCCAATGACACAAATGAACTTATTGGATGCACAAGATTGGTTAAAAACCCTAATTGGACAAGAATAAGCCTAGGGAGGACGAAAATGACCTAAATGTTCAGCCAATGACACAAACACACCTATTGGATGCACAAGATTGGTTAAAAACCCTAATTGGACAAGAATAAGCCTAGGGAGGACGAAAATGACCTAAATGTTAATCCAATGACACAAATGAACTTATTGGATGCACAAGATTGGTTAAAAACCCTAATTGGACAAGAATAAGCCTGGGGAGGAAGAAAATGACCTAATTTATCATCCAATGACACAAACACACATAATGGATGCACAAGATTGGTTAAAAACCCTAATTGGACAAGAATAAGCCTAGGGAGGACGAAAATGACCTAATTGATCATCCAATGACACAAACACACCTATTGGATGCACAAGATTGGTTAAAAACCCTAATTGGACAAGAATAAGCCTAGGGAGGACGAAAATGACCTAATTGATCATCCAATGACACAAACACACCTATTGGATGCACAAGATTGGTTAAAAACCCTAATTGGATAAGAATGTGCCTAGGGAAGACGAAAATGACCTAATTGATCATCCAATGACACAAATGAACTTATTGGTTGCACAAAATTAGTTAAAAACCCTAATTGGACAAGAATAAGTCTATGGAGGACGAAAATAACCTAATTGATCATCCAATGACCCAAACACACCTATTGGATGCACAAGTTTTGTCTAAAACTCTAATTGGACAAGAATATGCCTAGGGAGGACGAAAATGACCTAAATGTTAATCCAATGACACAAATGAACTTATTGGATGCACAAGATTGGTTAAAAACCCTAATTGGACAAGAATAAGCCTAGGGAGGACGAAAATGACCTAAATGTTAATCGAATGACACAACTCAACTTATTGGATGCACAAGATTGGTTAAAAACCCTAATTGGACAAGAATAAGCCTAGGAAGACGAAAATGACCTAATTGATCATCCAATGACACAAACACACCTATTGGATGCACAAGATCGGTTAAAAACCCTAATTGGACAAGAATAAGCCTAGGGAGGACGAAAATGACCTAATTGATCATCCAATGACACAAACACACCTATTGGATGCACAAGATTGGTTAAAAACCCTAATTGGACAAGAATATGCCTAGGGAGGACGAAAATGACCTAAATGTTAATCCAATGACACAACTCAACTTATTGGATGTACAAGATGGGTTAAAAACCCTAATTGGACAAGAATAAGCCTAGGGAGGACGAAAATAACCTAATTGATCATCCAATGACACAAACACACCTATTGGATGCACAAGATTGGTTAAAAACCCTAATTGGACAAGAATAAGCCCAGGGAGGACGAAAATGACCTAATTGATCATCCAATGACACAAACACACCTATTGGATGCACAAGATTGGTTAAAAACCCTAATTGGACAACAATATGCCTAGGGAGGACGAAAATGACCTAAATGTTAATCCAATGACACAAATGAACTTATTGGATGCACAAGATTGGTTAAAAACCCTAATTGGACAAGAATAAGCCTAAGGAGGACGAAAATGACCTAAATGTTCATCCAATGACACAAACACACCTATTGAATGCACAAGATTGGTTAGAAACCCTAATTGGACAAGAATAAGCCTAGGAAGGACGAAAATGACCTAAATGTTAATCCAATGACACAAATGAACTTATTGGATGCACAAGATCGGTGAAAAACCCTAATTGGACAAGAATAAACCTAGGGAGGACGAAAATGACCTAAATGTTCATCCAATGACACAAACACACCTATTGGATGCACAAGATTTGTTAAAAACCCTAATTGGACAAGAATAAGCCTAGGGAGGACGAAAATGACCAAAATGTTCATCCAATGACACAAACACACCTATTGGATGCACAAGATTGGTTAAAAACCGTAATTGGACAAGAATAAGCCTAGGGAGGACGAAAATGACCTAAATGTTAATCCAATGACACAAATGAACTTATTGGTTGCACAAGATTGGTTAAAAACCCTAATTGGACAAGACTAAGCCTAGGGAGGACGAAAATGACCCAAATGCTCATCCGATGACACAAATACACCTATTGGACGCACAAGATTGTTTAGAAACCCTAATTGGACAAGAATAAGACTAGGGAGGACGAAAATGACCTAAATGTTCATCCAATGACACAAACACACCTATTGGATGCACAAGATTGGTTAGAAACCCTAATTGGACAAGAATAAGCCTAGGGAGGAAGAAAATGACCTAAATGTTAATCCAATGATACAAATGAACTTATTGGATGCACAAGATTGGTTAAAAACCATAATTGGACAAGAATAAGCCTAGGGAGGACGAAAATAACCTAAATTTTCATCAAATGGCTAAACACACCTATTGGATGCACAAGATTGGTTAGAAACCCTAATTGGACAAGAATAAGCCTAGGGAGGACGAAAATGACCTAAATGTTCACCCAATGACACAAATGAACTTATTGGATGCACAAGATTGGTTAAAAACCCTAATTGGACAAGAATAAGCCTAGGGTGGACGAAAGTGACCTAAATGTTCATCCAATGACACAAACACACCTATTGGATGCCCAAGATTTGTTAAAAACCCTAATTGGACAAGAATAAGCATAGGGAGGACGAAAATGACCTAAATGTTCATCCAATGACACAAACACACCTATTGGATGCACAAGATTGGTTAGAAACCCTAATTGGACAAGAATAAGCCTGGGGAGGACGAAAATGACCTAAATGTTCATCAAATGACTAAACACACCTATTAGATGCACAAGATTGGTTAGAAACCTTAATTGGACAAGAATAAGCCTAGGGAGGACGAAAATGACCTAAATGTTCACCCAATGACACAAATGAACTTATTGGATGCACAAGATTGGTTAAAAACCCTAATTGGACAAGAATAAGCCTAGGGAGGACGAAAATGACCTAAATGTTCATCCAATGACACAAACACACCTATTGGATGCTCAAGATTGGTCAAAAACCCTAATTGGACAAGAATAAGCCTAGGGAGGACGAAAATGACCTAAATGTTCATCCAATGACACAAACACACCTATTGGATGCACAAGATTGGTTAGAAACCCTAATTGGACAAGAATAAGCCTAGGGAGGACGAAAATGACCTAAATGTTCATCCAATGACACAAACACACCTATTGGATTCACAAGATTGGTTAAAAACCCTAATTGGACAAGAATAAGCCTAGGGAGGACGAAAATGACCTAAATGTTCGTCCAATGACACAAACACACCTATTGGATGCACAAGATTGGTTAGAAACCCTAATTTGACAAGAATAAGCCTAGGGAGGACGAAAATGACCTATCTATTCATCCAATGACACAAATGAACTTATTGGATGCATAAGATTGGTTAAAAACCCTAATTGGACAAGAATAAGCCTAGGGTGGACGAAAATGACCTAAGTGTTCATCCAATGACACAAATGAACATATTGGATGCACATGATTGGTTAAAAACCCTAATTGGATAAGAATAAGCCTAGGGAGGACAAAAATGACCTAAATGTTAATCCAATGACACAAATGAACTTATTGGATGCACAAGATTGCTTAAAACCCTAATTGGACAAGAATAAGCCTAGGGAGGACGAAAATGACCTAAATGTTCATCCAATGACACAAACACACCTATTGGATGCACAAGATTGGTTAGAAACCCTAATTGGACAAGAATAAGCCTAGGGAGGACGAAAATGACCTAAATGTTCATCCAATGACACAAACACGCCTATTGGATGCACAAGATTGGTTAAAAACCCTAATTGGACAAGAATAAGCCTAGGGTGGACGAAAATGACCTAAATGTTTATCCAATGACACAAATGAACTTATTGGATGCACAAGATTGCTTAAAAACCCTAATTGGACAAGAATAAGCCTAGGGAGGACGAAAAACACCTAAATGTTCATCCAATGACACAAACACACCTATTGGATGCACAAGATTGGTTAGAAACCCTAATTGGACAAGAATAAGCCTAGGGAGGACGAAAATGACCTAAATGTTCATCCAATGACACAAACACACTTATTGGATGCACAAGATTGGTTAAAAACACTAATTGGACAAGAATAAGCCTAGGGAGGACGAAAATGACCTAAATGTTAATCCAATGACACAAATGAACTTATTGGATGCACAAGATTGGTTAAAAACCCTAATTGGACAAGAATAAGCCTAGGGAGGACGAAAATGACCTAAATGTTCATCCAATGACACAAACACACATATTGGATACACAAGATTGTTTAGAAACCCTAATTGGACAAGAATAAGCCTAGGGAGGACGAAAATGACCTAAATGTTCATCCAATGACACAAACACACCTATTGGATGCACAAGATTGGTTAGAAACCCTAATTGGACAAGAATAAGCCTAGGGAGGACGAAAATGACCTAAATGTTCATCCAATGACACAAACACACCTATTGGATGCAGAAGATTTGTTAAAAACCATAATTGGACAAGAATAAGCCTAGGGAGGACGAAAATGACCTAAATGTTCATCCAATAACACAAATACACTTATTGGATGCACAAGATTGCTTAAAAACCCTAATTAGACAAGAATAAGCCTAGGCGAAAATGACCTAAATGTTCATCCAATGACACAAATACACCTATTGGATGCACAAGATTGGTTAGAAACCCTAATTGGACAAGAATAAGCCTATGGAGGACGAAAATGACCTAAATGTTCATCCAATGACACAAACACACCTATTGGATGCACAAGATTGGTTAAAAACCCTAATTGGACTAGAATAAGCCTAGGGAGGACGAAAATGACCTAAATGTTCATCCAATGACACAAATGAACTTATTGGATGCACAAGATTGGTTAAAAACCCTAATTGGACAAGAATAAGCCTACGGAGGACGAAAAAGACCTAAATGTCCATCCAATGACACAAACACACCTATTGGATGCACAAGATTGGTTAGAAACCCTAATTGGACAAGAATAAGCCTAGGGAGGACGAAAATGACCTAAATGTTCATCCAATGACACAAATGAACTTATTGGATGCATAAGATTGGTTAAAAACCCTAATGGGACAAGAATAAGCTTAGGGTGGACGAAAATGACCTAATTGTTCATCCAATGACACAAATGAACTTATTGGACACACAAGATTGCTTAAAACCCTAATTGGACAAGAATAAGACTAGGGAGGACAAAAATGACCTAAATGTTCATCCAATGACACAAACACACCTATTGGATGCACAAGATTGGTTAGAAACCCTAATTGGACAAGAATAAGCCTAGGGAGGACGAAAATGACCTAAATGTTAATCCAATGACACAAATGAACTTATTGGATGCACAAGATTGGTTAAAAACCCTAATTGGACAAGAATAAGCCTAGGGAGGACGAAAATGACCTAAATGTTCATCCAATGATACAAACACACCTATTGGATGCACAAGATTGTTTAGAAACCCTAATTCGACAAGAATAAGCCTAGGGAGGACGAAAATGACCTAAATGTTCATCCAATGACACAAAGACACCTATTGGATGCACAAGATTGGTTAAAAACCCTATTTGGACAAGAATAAGCCTAGGGAGGACGAAAATGACCTAAATGTTAATCCAATGACACAAATGAACTTATTGGATGCACAAGATTGGTTAAAAACCCTAATTGGACAAGAATAAGCCTAGGGAGGACGAAAATGACCTAAATGTTCATGCAATGACACAAAGACACCTATTGGATGCACAAGATTGGTTAAAAACCCTAATTGGACAAGAATAAGCCTAGGGAGGACGAAAATGACCTAAATGTTAATCCAATGACACAAATGAACTTATTGGATGCACAAGATTGGTTAAAAACCCTAATTGGACAAGAATAAGCCTAGGGAGGACGAAAATGACCTAAATGTTCATCCAATGACACAAACACACTTATTGGATGCACAAGATTGGTTAGAAACCCTAATTTGACAAGAATAAGCCTAGGGAGGATGAAAATGACCTAACTATTCATCCAATGACACAAATGAACTTATTGGATGCACAAGATTGCTTAAAACCCTAATTGGACAAGAATAAGACTAGGGAGGACGAAAATAACCTAAATGTTCATCCAATGACACAAACACACCTATTGGATGCACAAGATTTGTTAGAAACCCTAATTGGACAAGAATAAGCCTAGGAAGGACGAAAATGACCAAAATGTTAATCCAATGACACAAATGAACTTATTGGATGCACAAGATTGGTTAAAAACCCTAATTGGACAAGAATAAGCCTAGGAAGGACGAAAATGACCTAAATGTTAATCCAATGACACAAATGAACTTATTGGATGCACAAGATTGGTTAAAAACCCTAATTAGACAAGAATAAGCCTAGGGAGGACGAAAATGACCTAAATGTTCATCCAATGACACAAACACACCTATTGGATGCACAAGGTTGGTTAGAAACCCTAATTGGACAAGAATAAGCCTAGGAAGGACGAAAATGACCTAAATGTTAATCCAATGACACAAATGCACTTATTGGATGCACAAGATTGGTTAAAAACCCTAATTGGACAAGAATAAGCCTAGGGAGGACGAAAATAACCTAAATGTTCATCCAATGACAAAAATGAACTTATTGGATGCACAAGATTGGTTAAAAACCCTAATTGGTCAAGAATAAGCCTAGGGAGGACGAAAATGACCAAAATGTTCATCCAATGACACAAACACACCTATTGGATGCACAAGATTGGTTAAAAACCCTAATTGGACAAGAATATGCCTAGGGAGGACGAAAATGACCTAAATGTTAATCCAATGACACAAATGAACTTATTGGTTGCACAAGATTGGTTAAAAACCCTAATTGGACAAGAATATGCCTAGGGAGGACGAAAATGACCTAAATGTTCATCCAATGACACAAATACACCTATTGGATGCACAAGATTGTTTAGAAACCCTAATTAGACAAGAATAAGACTAGGGAGGACGAAAATGACCTAAATGTTCATCCAATGACACAAACACACCTATTGGATGCACAAGATTGGTTAGAAACCCTAACTGGACAAGAATAAGCCTAGGGAGGAAGAAAATGACCTAAATGTTATTCCAATGACACAAATGAACTTATTGGATGCACAAGATTGGTTAAAAACCCTAATTGGACAAGAATAAGCCTAGGGAGGACGAAAATAACCTAAATGTTCATGAAATGGCTAAACACACCTATTGGACAAGAATAAGCCTAGGGAGGAAGAAAATGACCTAAATGTTAATCCAATGACACAAATGAACTTATTGGATGCACAAGATTGGTTAGAAACCCTAATTGGACAAGAATAAGCCTAGGGAGGACGAAAATGACCTAAATGTTCACCCAATGACACAAATGAACTTATTGGATGCACAAGATTGGTTAAAAACCCTAATTGGACAAGAATATGCCTAGGGAGGACGAAAGTGACCTAAATGTTCATCCAATGACACAAACACACCTATTGGATGCCCAAGATTGGTTAAAAACCCTAATTGGACAAGAATAAGCATAGGGAGGACGAAAATGACCTAAATGTTCATCCAAAGACACAAACACACC
>JBBPBR010000406.1:0-11493 GCA_037974775.1 Cicer pinnatifidum
GTTAGAAACCCTAATTGCACAAGAATAAGCCTAGGGAGAGCGAAAATGACCTAAATGTTAATCCAATGACACAAATGAACTTATTGGATGCACAAGATTGGTTAAAAACCCTAATTGGACAAGAATAAGACTAGGGAGGACGAAAATGACCTAAATGTTCATCCAATGACACAAACACACCTATTGGATGCACAAGATTGGTTAGAAACCCTAATTGAACAAGAATAAGCCTAGGAAGGACGAAAATGACCTAAATGTTAATCCAATGACACAAATGAACTTATTGGATGCACAAGATCGGTTAAAAACCCTAATTGGACAAGAATAAGCCTAAGGAGGACGAATATGACCTAAATGTTAATCCAATGACACAAATGAACTTATTGGATGTACAAGATTGGTTAAAAACCCTAATTTGACAAGAATAAGCCTAGGGAGGACGAAAATGACCTAAATGTTCATCCAATGACACAAACACACCTATTGGATGCACAAGATTGGTTAGAAACCCTAATTGGACAAGAATAAGCCTTGGGAGGACGAAAATGACCTAAATGTTCATCCAATGACACAAGTGAACTTATTGGATGCACAAGATTGGTTAAAAACCCTAATTGGACAAGAATAAGCCTAGGGAGGACGAAAATGACCTAAATGTTCATCCAATGACACAAACACACCTATTGGATGCACAAGATTGGTTAGAAACCCTAATTGGACAAGAATAAGCCAAGGGAGGACGAAAATGACCTAAATGTTAATCCAATGATACAAATGAACTTATTGGATGCACAAGATTGGTTAAAAACCATAATTGGACAAGAATACGCCTAGGGAGGACGAAAATAACCTAAATGTTCATCCCATAACACAAATGAACTTATTGGATGCACAAGATTGGTTAAAAACCATAATTGGACAAGAATAAGCCTAGGGAGGACGAAAAATGACCTAAATGTTCATCCAATGACACAAATGAACTTATTGGATGCACAAGATCGGTTAAAAACCCTAATTGGAGAAGAATAAGCCTAGGGAGGACGAAAATGACCTAAATGTTAATCCAATGACAGAAATGAACTTATTGGATGCATAAGATTGGTTAAAAACCCTAATTGGACAAGAATAAGCTTAGGGTGGATGAAAATGACCTAATTGTTTATCCAATGACACAAATGAACTTATTGGATGCACATGATTGGTTAAAAACCCTAATTGGACAAGAATAAGCCTAGGGAGGACGAAAATGACCTAAATGTTAATCCAATGACACAAATGAACTTATTGGATGCACAAGATTGCTTAAAACCCTAATTGGACAAGAATAAGACTAGGGAGGACGAAAATGACCTAAATGTTCATCCAATGACACAAACACACCTATTGGATGCACAAGATTGGTTAGAAACCCTAATTGGACAAGAATAAGCTTAAGAAGGACGAAAATGACCTAAATGTTAACCCAATGACACAAATGAACTTATTGGATGCACAAGATTGGTTAAAAACCCTAATTGGACAAGAATAAGCCTAGGGAGGACGAAAATGACCTAAATGTTCATCCAATGTCACAAACACACCTATTTGATGCACAAGATTGGTTAGAAACCCTAATTGGACAAGAATAAGCCTAGGAAGGACGAAAATGACCTAAATGTTAATCCAATGACACAAATGAATTTATTGGATGCACTAGATTGGTTAAAAACCCTAATTGGACAAGAATAAGCCTAGGGAGGACGAAAATGACCTAAATGTTCATCCAATGACACAAATGAACTTATTGGATGCATAAGATTGGTTAAAAACCCTAATTGGACAAGAATAAGCTTAGGGTGGACGAAAATGACCTAATTGTTCATCCAATGACACAAATGAACTTATTGGACGCACATGATCGGGTAAAAACCCTAATTGGACAAGAATATGCCTAGGGAGGACGAAAATGACCTAAATGTTAATCCAATGACACAAATGAACTTATTGGATGCACAAGATTGCTTAAAACCCTAGTTGGACAAGAATAAGCCTAGGGAGGACGAAAATGACCTAAATGTTCATCCAATGACACAAACACGCCTATTGGATGCACAAGATTGGTTAAAAACCCTAATTGCACAAAAATAAGCCTAGGGAGGGCGAAAATGACCTAAATGTTCATCCAATGACACAAATGAACTTATTGGATGCACATGATTGGTTAAAAACCCTAATTGGACAAGAATAAGACTAGGGAGGACGAAAATGACCTAAATGTTAATCTAATGACACAAACACACCTATTGGATGCACAAGATTGGTTAGAAACCCTAATTGCACAAGAATAAGCCTAGGGAGAGCGAAAATGACCTAAATGTTAATCCAATGACACAAATGAACTTATTGGATGCACAAGATTGGTTAAAAACCCTAATTGGACAAGAATAAGACTAGGGAGGACGAAAATGACCTAAATGTTCATCCAATGACACAAACACACCTATTGGATGCACAAGATTGGTTAGAAACCCTAATTGAACAAGAATAAGCCTAGGAAGGTCGAAAATGACCTAAATGTTC
The DNA here is from genome assembly GCA_037974775.1 of Cicer pinnatifidum. NCBI lineage: Eukaryota > Viridiplantae > Streptophyta > Magnoliopsida > Fabales > Fabaceae > Cicer > Cicer pinnatifidum. Next base: position 2,560 of record JBBPBR010000406.1, read on the forward strand.
ATCCAATGACACAAATGAACTTATTGGATGCACAAGATTGGTTAAAAACCCTAATTGGACAAGAATAAGACTAGGGAGGACGAAAATGACCTAAATATTAATCTAATGACACAAACACACCTATTGGATGCACAAGATTGGTTAGAAACCCTAATTGCACAAGAATAAGCCTAGGGAGAGCGAAAATGACCTAAATGTTAATCCAATGACACAAATGAACTTATTGGATGCACAAGATTGGTTAAAAACCCTAATTGGACAAGAATAAGACTAGGGAGGACGAAAATGACCTAAATGTTAATCCAATGACACAAACACACCTATTGGATGCACAAGATTGGTTAGAAACCCTAATTGAACAAGAATAAGCCTAGGAAGGTCGAAAATGACCTAAATGTTAATCCAATGACACAAATGAACTTATTGGATGCACAAGATCGGTTAAAAACCCTAATTGGACAAGAATAAGCCTAAGGAGGACGAAAATGACCTAAATGTTAATCCAATGACACAAATGAACTTATTGGATGCACAAGATTGGTTAAAAACCCTAATTGGACAAGAATAAGCCTAGGGAGGACGAAAATAACCTAAATGTTCATCCAATGACCCAAATGAACTTATTGGATGCACAAGATTGGTTAAAAACCCTAATTGGACAAGAATAAGCCTAGGGAGGACGAAAATGAGCTAAATGTTCATCCAATGACACAAACACACCTATTTGATGTACAAGATTGGTTAGAAACCCTAATTGGACAAGAATAAGCCTAGGAAGGACGAAAATGACCTAAATGTTAATCCAATGACACAAATGAACTTATTGGATGCACAAGATTGGTTAAAAACCCTAATTGGACAAGAATAAGCCTAGGGAGGACGAAAATGACCTAAATGTTCATCCAATGACACAAATACACCTATTGGATGCACAAGATTGGTTAAAAACCCTAATTGGACAAGAATAAGCCTAGGGAGGACGAAAATGACCTAAATGTTCATCCAATGACACAAACACACTTATTGGATGCACAAGATTGGTTAGAAACCCTAATTGGACAAGAATAAGCCTAGGGAGGATGAAAATGACCTAAATAGTAATCCAATGACACAAATGAACTTATTGGATGCACAAGATTGGTTAAAAACCCTAATTGGACAAGAATAAGCCTAGGGAGGACGAAAATGACCTAAATGTTCATCCAATGACACAAACACACCTGTTGGATGCACAAGATTGGTTAGAAACCCTAATTGGACAAGAATAAGCCTAGGAAGGACGAAAATGACCTAAATGTTAATCCAATGACACAAATGAACTTATTGGATGCACAAGATTGGTTAAAAACCCTAATTGGACAAGAATAAGCCTAGGGAGGACGAAAATGACCTAAATGTTCATCCAATGACACAAACACACCTATCGAATGCACAAGATTGGTTAGAAACCCTAATTGGACAAGAATAAGCCTAGGAAGGACGAAAATGACCTAAATGTTAATCCAATGACACAAATGAACTTATTGGATGCACAAGATTGGTTAAAAACCCTAATTGGACAAGAATAAGCCTAGGGAGGAAGAAAATGACCTAAATGTTCATCCAATGACACAAATGAACTTATTGGATGCACAAGATTGGTTGAAAACCCTAATTGGACAAGAATAAGCCTAGGGAGGACGAAAATGACCTAAATGTTCATCCAATGACACAATGAAACTTATTGGATGCACAAGATTCGTTAAAAACCCTAATTGGACAAGAATAAGCCTAGGGATGACGAAAATGACCTAAATGTTCATCCAATGACACAAACACACCTATTGGATGCACAAGATTGCATAAAAACCCTAATTGGACAAGAATAAGTCTAGGGAGGATGAAAATGACCTAAATGTTCGTCCAATGACACAAACACACCTATTGGATGCACTAGATTGCATAAAAACCCTAATTCGACAACAATAAGACTAGGGAGGACGTAAATAACCTAAATGTTCCACCAATGACACAAATGAACTTATTGGATGCACAAGGTTGGTTAAAAACCCTAATTGGACAAGAATAAGCCTAGGGAGGACTAAAATGACCTAAATGTTCAACCAATGACACAAATGAACATATTGGATGCACAAGGTTGGTTAAAAACCCTAATTGGACAAGAATAAGCCTAGGGAGGACGAAAATGACCTAAATGTTCATCCAATGACACAAATGAACTTATTGGATGCACAAGATTGGTTAAAAACCCTAATTGGACAAGAATAAGCCTAGGGAGGACGAAAATAACCTAAATGTTCATCCAATGACACAAATGAACTTATTGGAAGCACAAGATGGGTTGAAAACCCTAATTGGACAAGAATAAGCCTAGGAAGGACGAAAATGACCTAAATGTTCATCCAATGACACAAACACACCTATTTGATGCACAAGATTGGTTAGAAACCCTAATTGGACAAGAATAAGCCTAGGAAGGACGAAAATGACCTAAATGTTAATCCAATGACACAAATGAACTTATTGGATGCATAAGATTGGTTAAAAACCCTAATTGGACAAGAATAAGCCTAGGGAGGACGAAAATGACCTAAATGTTCATCCAATGACACAAATGAACTTATTAGATGCATAAGATTGGTTAAAAACCCTAATTGGACAAGAATAAGCTTAGGGTGGACGAAAATGACCTAATTGTTCATCCAATGACACAAATGAACTTATTGGATGCACATGATTGGTTAAAAACCCTAATTGGACAAGAATAAGCCTAGGGAGGACGAAAATGACCTAAATGTTCATCCAATGACACAAATGAACTTATTGGATGCACAAGATTGGTTAAAAACCCTAATTGGACAAGAATAAGCCTAGGGAGGACGAAAATGACCTAAATGTTCATCCAATGACACAGACACACCTATTGAATGCACAAGATTGGTTAGAAACCCTAATTGGACAAGAATAAGCCTAGGGAGGACGAAAATGACCTAAATGTTAATCCAATGACACAAATGAACTTATTGGATGCACAAGATTGGTTAAAAACCCTAATTGGACAAGAATAAGCTTAGGGTGGATGAAAATGACCTAATTGTTTATCCAATGACACAAATGAACTTATTGGATGCACATGATTGGTTAAAAACCCTAATTGGACAAGAATAAGCCTAGGGAGGACGAAAATGACCTAAATGTTAATCCAATGACACAAATGAACTTATTGGATGCACAAGATTGCTTAAAACCCTAATTGGACAAGAATAAGACTAGGGAGGACGAAAATGACCTAAATGTTCATCCAATGACACAAATGAACTTATTGGATGCATAAGATTGGTTAAAAACCCTAATTGGACAAGAATAAGCTTAGGGTGGACGAAAATGACCTAATTGTTCATCCAATGACACAAATGAACTTATTGGATGCACATGATTGGTTAAAAACCCTAATTGGACAAGAATAAGCCTAGGGATGACGAAAATGACCTAAATGTTAATCCAATGACACAAACACACCTATTGGATGCACAAGATTGGTTAAAAACCATAATTGCACAAGAATAAGCCTAGGGAGGGCGAAAATGACCTAAATGTTCATCCAATGACACAAATGAACTTATTGGATGCACAAGATTGGTTAAAAACCCTAATTGGACAAGAATAAGAATAGGGAGGACGAAAATGACCTAAATGTTAATCCAATGACACAAACACACCTATTGGATGCACAAGATTGGTCAGAAACCCTAATTGCACAAGAATAAGCCTAGGGAGAGCGAAAATGACCTAAATGTTAATCCAATGACACAAATGAACTTATTGGATGCACAAGATTGGTTAAAAACCCTAATTGGACAAGAATAAGCCTAGGGAGGACGAAAATGACCTAAATGTTCATCCAATGACACAAACACACCTATTGGATGCACAAGATTGGTTAGAAACCCTAATTGGACAAGAATAAGCCAAGGGAGGACAAAAATGACCTAAATGTTAATCCAATGACACAAATGAATTTATTGGATGCACAAGATTGATTAAAAACCCTAATTGGACAAGAATAAGCCTAGGAAGGACGAAAATAACCTAAATGTTCATCCAATGACACAAATGAACTTATTGGATGCACAAGATTGGTTAAAAACCCTAATTGGACAAGAATAAGTCTAGGGAGGACGAAAATGACCTAAATGTTCATCCAATGTCACTAACACACCTATTTGATGCACAAGATTGGTTAGAAACCCTAATTGGACAAGAATAAGCCTAGGAAGCACGAAAATGACCTAAATGTTAATCCAATGACACAAATGAATTTATTGGATGCACAAGATTGGTTAAAAACCCTAATTGGACAAGAATAAGCCTAGGGAGGACGAAAATGACCTAAATGTTCATCCAATGACACAAATGAACTTATTGGATGCATAAGATGATGTAGCTAAATATCACTAGAAGGGGGGTTGAATAGGGATTTTACTGTTTAAAAATAATTTCTAAGTGTTTTGAAAATGATCCTCTCGCTGAGGATGGGCAGCTCGAGGATGAGATTTTTCTACTAGATAGATTTAAGTTAAGCAAAGGAGTAGAAGTAAAATAAGAGAGACACACACACAATTTTATACTGGTTCACCCAAAGATGGCTACGTCCAGTCCTCACACCCTTGTGAGATTTCACTAATTCTCAAACAGATCGATCCTCAACCTGAGGATGATTACAACTCGTGTATTCTTTAGCTTCACCAAGCTTACAATCAATTTTCGAATATTTCCAAGTGCAACTCACTGGGAAATTACAAAGTGATATGAGAGTGATTGATACTTAATACTTTCTCTAAAGATTTACAAAGATATAGTGTAGGATCAAAGAAAGTAAGAAGGAGGGTGTTTTTGCTCTTGATAGCTTTAAGATGCTTGATCTTTTTATGCAAGTGTGGTGTGTGTCTTCCATTGGAGAGCTTGCTTGCATTTTATAGAGCTCTAAACCCTTGATGACCGTTGGAGCTTGTTTCAAAACAATCCAAGTCTTTCATCATATTTACGGAATTGCCATTATAGCCATCCTCACAATTCTTGAAACTTGATCTTGACAAGTCTTTGTCAATTCTCTTTTTCCAGCAATTTACAGCTGTTGTTTGACCATGTGAGCTGCAAATTTCGAAAACTTTAAGGTCTTGGTTGGTTTCACCTTTTGAGGTGATGTTGACAAGAGAGAGAAAGCTTTTGCCTTCACATGTGATCTTCTATTTTTGGCTTGTTTCAAGTTGCCTTTCTTCAACTTGACTTCTTCACATATATATTCATGCAAACACATTTAATAATCTGATTTTAGCCTTTGCACATGCTTGAAGAGTAGCTTTCACTTTTTCTGGCCTATCCTCGGCCTATGCTGCCATCCTCTACTTTCTAGATCTAGCTATATTCAACTTTTTTCTTTTGACCTTTTGACTCTTGATTTTAATAATTTGTTTATTCAAGTTTGTCATGTTATGCATTTGAATAAACACATTTGTATTGATGATGGATCAGATTGCCCAGATTTGGAGTTTTTCCAAATTGCATGCCATCCTCACGGTTAGCAATTTTCATCCTCACATTTGCAGCAAGTTCCATCCTCACGTTTGCAGCAATTTCCATCCTCAGATTTCAAACATATTTTACTTCCTTTTGCTTTAATGATTAACAACCTATCTTCTTGTATGAATACACTCAAAAACACATGTTAGTCATTAATCACAATCATAATCTTTAAGCAATTTTGTTATCATTAAAATCATTTGAGAGATTTTGTCTCAACAATCTCCCCCTTTTTGATGATGACAAAATTCTTTAGATTATGATTTTAAATAAGACAAAGATAAAATGTTTATGCTCCCCCTCAATCATATGTGTAATAATTTTTAAAACTAAAAATCATTACTCCCCCTAAATGTATGCCAAGGTGTTGAGATAACATGATTTTAATCATAAAACATCATGATAATAAGATAATGATTGAAAGATTTGTTCAACACAGCATAAACATGGCAACACAACAATTCAACTTAACAAACATAAGCAGTACAACAATTCAAACCAGTTTAGCACAAAACATCATTAACACAAAGCAACTAGATAATCAAAAGCATAATCATTCTCCCCCTGAATTTGGCAGCAGCAAAAAGAAATAACCACATGGTTAATCAGATAGGGAAGGCTCGGCTGATGAGGATGAAGGTGATGGAACAACAGAGGAAGGCTGGGCTGGTAGCTCAGGAGGATGATCTCCAGGAGCAATAGTGGGAGCCAAGTGTTTGGTAACCCATTCTAAAATGAGACCAAACTGAACCAAAGTGTTCTGAAAGTGAGTGAAGCTTTGAAGGATTTTCTTCTGATCCTTCCTAATCAATTTTAGCAGGTTCATTTGCTTCTGTTCCTTGTTGTCCTCAATCCTTGTGCTAGGAACCGAATCCTTAGGCTTATCATTTACACTGGAACTCTTATTCTGAGAGCTCCCAGCCTTGTCCTTCGAATGGTTATGAGTTGTGGCAGTGAAAAAGGATTCAAGAGAACTAAACTGACCTGTAACCTCAGGGAGAGGTTGGATGGGTTTTTCATGAGCTGCAACAGGAGAAATAGGAAGTTGTTGCGAAAGATCTGGTTGCAGAATCACATTTTCTTCCATTTGCATAGTTGAAGGATAAGCCACAGGCATGTCCATAGGAGAGGGAGGATAAGACAGATTAAGATCAAAATAAAGTTCCTCACCATTTTCCATATTGTGACGAGGGGTTGGTGTAAAGGTATCCTTAGGGAGTGGATCGGCTTCATGAGAGGGAGTTGGATGGTGAATTGGTGAAGCTTGAGGAGATGGTTGAACAGGTGAATCTGGAGCAGGAGAGTTACGCAGTGGAGAGTTAGGTTCTTGGATAAGTGGTGATGGCATATCCTCTTGTGGTGGTTGAATGGTGGTTGTTTCAGATTTTTGAGAGGGAGTAGGGGACTCTCGTGTTTTTCTTTTCTTGGAGGCAGGGAGGTTTTCAAGCTTAAACTTCATCTGTTTAATATTTTTAATAGAAAAAGTGTTATTGAAATGAACACACGGTTCATCATCAAGTGGGACTTTGAAGAATTTGAAAACCTTAGTTAATAACATTCCATAGGGAGCAGACCTTGCCATCAAAGCAGCATTCAACATAAACCAGAAAATTACATTTCCTAAGTGAAGAGGAGAGGCAGTCATTAAATGATGAATTATCATGATATCCAGTTCTGTAACTTTCTCAAAGCTGCCAGCTCGAGGTGTAATAGAGTGGACACATATGTTATGAAGGATACGGCAAATTGGACGGAGATTAGAAGCCACTAACGGTTTTGGAGATTTGATGAGAATGTTTTCAAGAACAGAGGTCCTGGTGATGAGACCTTTTGAGTACCATCTTTCTGGTAAGTGGTCAGCTCCTTCATTACGTATGTCAAGAATTTGACATAATGTGGTTGGACTTATTTCCATATGAACATCTTTCAGTACCATACTAAAACTGGTGGAGTATTTTGAACCATTTGCAGCAGCGTAGAATGCACGAACTAGGCGAGGATATTGAGGCTCACTGATTTTGAATAAAGAAGTTCATCCTAGTTGGTCAAACATTTCTTCCACATTGAATCCACCTTGTGTGATATCAGCCAGATCAATTTTCTTCCCATTTACAACAGATTTGCTTTGCCATTTTTGAACATAATTAGTTTCTAACTCAGCCGAATCGAACAAAGCGGTAATGTCACAGATTTTTACTGATGAAGATGAAGGTTTTGGAGTAACAGGTTTAACCTTTTTGGGAGCTGAGGCTTTGGGTGTGGATTTCCTAGTAGGCGGCTGTCGTGGAGGTTCAGAGGGTTGAGTTTCCTCTGAATCATCAGAGTGGATGACATAAACAGTATTGTCTTGAGGGATCGGCCTTTTTGATGAAACGGCCCCAGACATGATTCTGGAGGAGCGTCTGATCGGTGCTGAGAAGGATGATCTTTTCGATCGTTTAGGAGTGAACGAAGGAGAAGAGGAACTTTTGGAAGGCTGAGAAAAAGGAACGATGGACAGAGATGTTCCTTCAGATTGGGTTTCTTCATTATAGTCTGATTCTGTGCTTGAGTAAACATCTTGATTTTCTTCTTCTTCTTCTTGATAAGAGATTTTTCGTTTTGCAGTTACTTTGGTTCGAGCCATTGAAGAAAAATGATGTGGGAAGCAACTGGCAGAGAGATGGTTTGGAACGGATGAACGATGAGTGACACGGGATGGAGGATGGAAGTGTAAGAGAGAGAGAGAGAGAAGTGGAAGTCGTGCAGATGAGCGTGGGAGGAAACGTGTGAGAGAGCGTAAACATTAATTGCGTTGTATGCCTATGACCTAGCGTGATGATGATCTGAACGGCTGGGAACATGTAGCCGTTTCTGCATTTAATGCCCAGCGAGAATCACGGAGGCAGGCGCCACACGATTTGACCAATCAGATAGAGAGGCGCGTGCTCTCTTCCTAGGCTGGCAGGTCACGTGATATTACACCAATAAGGACATTTCGTCCTCTGGTGGTTTTGTTATCCTCACAGGTTTATACTTAAAAAGAATATTCATATTCAAATAAAACAGCAGATAATTTTGGGATTAATTTAAAAATTAAAAATATAATAAAGGAACACACTCAAGATAAATCAATTAATTTCAGACAAATTAAGAATTGAGAGTTCCTCCAAGATCTTTTTGAACCTATCCTCTTGGAGAGGTTTGGTAAAAATATCTGCTAGTTGATTTTCAGTGTCAATAAAAATCAGTTCTAAATCCCCTTTTTGCACATGATCTCTTATAAAATGATGTTTAATTTCAATGTGCTTAGATCTAGAATGTTGAATGGGATTTTTAGAAAGATTTATTGCACTTGTATTATCACAGAGGATG